>VXAC01003957.1:0-33836 GCA_013399225.1 Rhipidura dahli
CAAGGTCTCCAACATTTCCTGAGTTTATCTTAGTTTCTGCTCCGCAGGAGAGAGTTGGGAAGCCCTGGGTCTGAATAGCCTAGGCTGTTGGACCATCTTGTCATTTTTGTCACCACGTGCTTTGTCAGATACCTGCACAGTGACCATGGCTGCCAGTGATGGGTCACTATCTCCATGCTCATTAACAGAACACAGATTATAGTGAACATTTGCAAGCTGGATGGAATTAGCAACTTGCATTTATTAAATGTTTTGGCATATGCCAGGTCAGCTCTTACAGCACCTTCTGCCTTCTAGTGGTACTGGTGTTTCACATGAATCTTTAGGTGAAAACGCTTGGTTTTCACCTGCAAACACTTTCATGTGTTGCTTCCTGCATCAGGAGCTCTAGTCCCTGTAAAACCAACAGCTGCTTTCCGAGTCTTTTACTTTGTAGTTAATGATGACATTTTGTAGTTTCTTTCTTTCTCTCCCTCTCTGTTTTGGAGAGCTGGATGATCTGATACCTTGAAGATTCACCCGGTGTGTATTCAAGAATACAATATAAATACAAATGCCATGTCCTAAGCAGTCCCAGCCCTGTTTGGCAGCTGTTCCTGCTCAAACATGGAGCTTGCACATTCCTTGCTGGGTTCTGCCCACGCCTTTGGCTGGTGTGAGGTCAGTGTGGCTGGCTAGAGTGTGGCCTCCCACCTTAACTGCTTCCCTGGCGACCCAGGTGCCTGGTTCTACCTTGGAACTCTGCATTTGTCCAGGGAACTCAGGCACTTGGGCATGAGGTTTGGGGTCATGGAGTGGTGGCCGGTGGCCCTGATGCTAATGTTAGTCCCCTGGCACCCTAGAAACCCAGGCTTGTGGCTGTGGGTCCTGATGTCCTGCCTCCCTGAGGTGCAGCCCTGCCTGCTCTGCTTTGGGCCCCCCATTCAGCGGGCACGGCTTTGCCATGACATTACTGGGGCCTCTGTCGATGAGCCCAAACATAAAGAATGCCATGAGGCCCTTGTTGAGGCTGCTGAACCACTTGCCTCCATCACTGTAGGTATGTCTTGGGACCCTAGGGACACCAAACCCAACAGAGATCCTGCCCAAAGACTTCTGTCCTGACTTATCCCTCCTTTCCACCAGGGACATCCACCCCAAAGGGGATCCCCACCCTGAACAGCATCCCAGAGCCCTCTGGGGTTTCCTATTTCAACCAAGGCCCTCACACTGACACTGAGAGGATCCCAGGAAGTTGGGGACCCTGGAGACCCACCCCAGATAAGCATCCTTGGGAGTCACAACCATGCCAAGGTCTTCTCAGTCCTGATTTGGCCTCCAGAGACCTTGGGGAATCCCAAACCTGCCTGTAACCCTGAGAATCACCCAACTGTGATCAAGGACACACTAGGGACCCCTTGACCCTACCTAGGACCTTAGGAATCCACAGGGACACCTGACCTTTCCTAGTATCCCTTAAACCTTGATGAGGACTCCAGGAACCTGCAGAAATCCCCAGAACTTACTGGACCTTCCCATCCCTGACACTCCAGCTCTAACCCTGTACTGATTCCGATGTCCCTGTGCTGATTCCAGGGTCAGGACAGCGTGAGGAGCTTCGGGAGATCGTCATGGACGCTATGCATTTTATAGAGGATCAAAAGGACAAGAGTGAGCAGAGTTAGGGATGTGAGACATGGGACATGGGACATGGGGCAAGGAGGATAGGACATGGAGGCCTTGAAGGAGGATGGGGTGGAGGTGAAATATAGGATATATGAAAGTCTGGGAGCTGTAAGGGGATTTTTGGAGAATCCTGAGGGTATATGGGTTTCAAGGTATACAGCTTCCTGGGGAGTTCGAGGGGATATTTGGAGATATATCCGACTTCAGGAGGGATATATGGAATCAAAGTGAGTTGTACAAGGGATCTGTGGGGTCTGGGAAAGGTTCATGGAGACCAGAGGGAGGACACATTGTCTTACCTGAACATTCGGGACACCCCAGAACCTCTGAACGAGTCTCTGCAGGAAGCTGTCAACACAATCTGGAAGAAGCTGAGCCTGCTGGGGAAAGGTATGGGACCACCCTGGGAATGCCTGTCCTGGAGAAACTCCCAGGGACCCCATCCAGGCTGGACAAAGGCTGAATCCTGACAGCTCATTTACAAGGATATGGGTCCCCAGTGATGCCCAGTCTAACGCTGCTTCCTCCCCACCAGTTCCAGCCTGCATCCCACCCTGTGGTGAGTGCCCATCCCTCTGTCTTGCCCTCCCCTGTCTTCTCCCACTTCCCTGGGACACAACCAGGTCTCTCTTTCTCAGGATTCCAGCCAGCTGCCCGAGTCTTCCAGTGTGCTACCTGCGGCTTCATGGACTGTCAGTTTGACCTGGACTGCCCAGGTATGGGGCCATGAGACTGTTGTGTTAAGGGTAAGGAAATCTTCCTCAACTGGCCCCCATTCTTAGGTTCTTTTTGTACTATTTTTTAATGTTTTGGTGGCACTTGAGTGACTCCAGTCATGCTTTTGGTACGGATTGAGGTCAAATGGTGTCACTTTGCTTTTAAAGGTCCAGGCTAGAAAGATGCAGAAAGTGTGCTCAGCAAAGGGTGGTCATATATTTGGGCCAGGTAGCTTTTAGGATGGAGGTGTGCTCAGTATTATAATGAGATTACAGTGAGCAAAGTTGATCCAAAAGACAGGATTTCACCACAAAAATCTCCGAGGACTCCCTGCATTTCTCACCAATGGTCCCAGGCTGAGCCCAGGTGTTTCCCTGCCCATCCCTGCACCCAGCACAGGAGCACCACCACCTCTGTCAGATGTGAGCTCATGAGCCTGCCAATGCTCCCAGTGCAGGACCTGTGGACCTACACAGATGAAACCATCGTGCTGAGCTGCAACGTGCCTTTCGCCATCCCCGCTGGCCTGCCTGCCACCTGGATGTTTGTCCCAAATGTGAGTTGGTTGCCCCAGATGTGGGCTTGCAAGGGTGGGCATTCTGAGGGGGACTGCTGCAGGTACAGGGATTGCTGCCACAGCAGCTGTCTGGGCTAGAAGTGCACAGGATGCTCACTCATGGCAAGGGTGCACATGAGCAGCAGGCAGATGTGCTGTTAAAAAGTCTCTTTATTCATTTGGTTTTGTTTTCTGCACTTTGCAAGTTCTTTGTTACTCAGAGTTTGGATTAAAAATGCAAGAGCCACAGGATTTTTCTTCTGTGCAGATGTTTGTTATAGTCTTATCTATGGCATTCCTGCACGGGATGTGCCTCTGATTTAACAAGGTGGAAAATAGTGAAAATGGCCCCGAGTTCTCACTTCCAAGGCCAGTTAAAGTCCAATCTATCCAATTATGAAATGCCTACAAATTTATTTTTACTTATAAACCAGCAACTATTCCTTTAAGATCCGCACTGCAGGTTTTTTGAACCAATACCAGAACACCCAGACTTGGGAAGAAGAAAGAAGAAGAAGGACTAACCCACACCCAAAATTCTCCATCTTGTTACCTACATATTACTAATATCCCATAAACCTAAAACCCAGGATCCCAACAATGTGCATTCGCAGATCCACGTGGGCATGCACAGAATCATAAAATCACAGCATGGTTTGGGTTGGAAAGGACCTCAAAGCTCATCTCATTCCAATCCCTCAGAGGGTGTGCAGGGACACCTTCCACTGTCCCAGGCTGCTCCAAGCCCCAGCCAACCTGGCTTTGGACACTCCCAGGGATCCAGGGGCAGCCACAGCTTCTCTGGGTACCTTGTGCCAGGGTGTTGTGGGGAGAGTGGGAGCTTCAGACAAAATGTATTAAAGAAGCCCTTTTGCTGAGTCTGAGGCTCAGAAAGGATTCCTTTGTGTATTTAAACTCTTTCAGTGAGATTGGGTTCTGACGATGGTAAATTCTTCCTTAGCCTCAGAATTTGGCAATAATTTTAATTCTAGGAATCATTTTGGCCCACGAATCCTAATGATGGCAAACCAGATGTATTTATAAAAAATGAATTATTTAATAACAAAATGAACAGGAAAAATACAACAGATGAAAGATCTTAATCAGAATTACTTACTATACAGTATAAAACTAAAATAACTACTATCAGATTACAGCATAACACAGAACAGTGCACTATATCAAGGTATGTATATTAAAGCTAGCAAAAGAAATATCATTGAATAGGAGCCAATTCAATTTTACCACTAAAATGACAGTAATGTACACAGATTCCTTCACTGAACCCCTGGGGGATTAAATGGGAAATAGGTGTCCCTATTCATGGGAGAAACTCCACACATTTCCAGGAAAATGTACAGAAGCTTTCTACTTTGCAGAAGTTTGCTGTGGGTTTTATAGTTGTAAAGTGACTTAATGTAAGTCAGAAATCCAACTTATCTTCCACATCTCGCTTCGACTATGAGATGTTTACTGGCAGCTGGGAGATGCAGACCTGTGTTGAACCCATGGCGCAAAAAGAACTCATTACAAGTCAGATTGTCCTGTTTGAGTTATCTGACTGGCTAACAAACCACAGATAAGCTCTTGTGGGGGATGGATGAAGTGCTCTGCTGCACAGGGCCTCACCACACTCACAGGGAAGAAGTTCCCCTGTCGCTGTTGCAAATGTGGTCACCTAGAGAAACCACACAAAGTCCAGGGTCGGGTAGAAATGGTGACAAGAGCTGGGTTAATGGCTTTTTCCCAAGGGTTTTATATGTTAGTTCACAAAAAGTACTGTTAGTTCACAAAAAATGTGTTAAATGGCATAAGGTAATTGGTCCTCTGGCCATCCACCCCTTGAGGGGATTGGCCAAATTCTAAGATGTCCATTCCCAAATGTTTTTCTGGTTGAAGCTATAACAATCCAGCAAAACAAATTGCAGGTGTGAATGTTTATAAACTGGTAACTTTGTTTTAGTTAGCTTGCATGGGACAGAGAGAGCTTTCACAAAATGCTGCAGAGCTGAAGAAATCCACTGAAGCTGAAGCCTTCTCAGCATGCATAGTTCCTCCTTCACGTGCAGGAGGTTACTTTCGTGTGCCTCCTGATTGTGCATCCCTGGGAGCTGTGTGCACCTGCACCAGCCAGGGGTGCAAGAAGCACGGAGGGGACGTGCCAAGCACCTACAGGACCCAGGTGCCTCTGCACGCCCGGTTGCTGCCCCGTGTGCCTGGTGCTCTGTGTAGGGCTGATGTGTCCCCCCCTGCCCCAGCTGCGCACACAGGACATGACACTGTTCAAGGAGCTCAAGGGGGATCCAGAGAAGCCCTTCAGCCTGACCATTGAGGAGCCTGCTCCAGGAACAGTTGCCTGTCAGCTGGGGGAGCTTTCCAGTCCTGTTATCCGCAAGTTCTTCTACCTCAACGGTGAGCCCAGACAAGTGAGTGCCCTGGGGGCAGGGAGCAGCGTGGGGCAGAGTGGGACCTGGCACACCTGGGTCCACAGAAAGGGGGTGAGCAGGGTGCCAGGACACCTGGCTGCATGGTGGACAGGTGGATTAGAGGATGTGTTCCCTGGTGCCTGACTCCTCTGGGAGCATGTGGGGTGGAGCAGAAGCCCTGGGTCGCTGGGAACAGCAAGGTCTGTGGCTGGAGCAAGAGCTGCAGGGACAGCTGGCTGCACCTTGACCTGTGGGGCCTGGGTCCCCACAGTGTCAGAGGGAAGCGTGGAGGAAGAGAAAGAACTCCAGGCTGTGTTCAGTACTGTGCTGCAGTGGCTCGATGACAAGACCCCCCTGCCCCACATCCCAACCATGGGGGTGGCTCTGGCTGTCGGCTCCATGGCGTTTGTTCTGCTGCTGGTGTGAGTACTCCTGACCTGGTGAACTGTACTCTGAAAACCCTCACGCTTCAAGGGCTCTTCAAAGACCAGCATGGCACTCCCAATCCTCTCTGGATTTTCAGTTCCTTGGGATTCCCTGCAAGTACAAGAAGACGCAGATATCCAAGGGTGGGCCGAAGACTGCCAGGACTCCTAAATTCACAGAACCCTCCATGTTTCCTGGGACTCCCTGTGTCCTCTGGCCCATCCCAGGATCTCCCCCTTGCACCCAGTAGCACTCCAGGCTGCCTTTATTTCCCTCAGATTCCCTAATTGCCCCTGAAACCCTCCAACTTTCCCCTGTTTTCCCTAGAACCCTGGCTGTCCCTTTGGGGGCACCAGTTACAGTCAGTGACCCCAGCTGCCCCCAGGATCCCGTAGCTTCACTCTTAGGCCCATCAGTTGCTCTGAAGACCCCCCCAGTTGTCCCTTGAGCCCTCCAAATGCCCCATGTGTCCCTGTCGCCCCACATACACCCTAATGGGAATATAGGGTGTCTTCGCTCCCCCTCTTTCTTCATTGCTCCTTCTGTCTCCCAGGGCCATCTGGAGACGCCTCCGTGTCCACCAGACATCCCAGAGGTGTGGATATCAGGGTACTTCAGAGGATTCCAAATCCCCAGATTCACCATAGGGCACTTTAGCATATGGATCCACCCCAGAGGACCAAAATTTCTGCAATTGGTTTTCTTGTTCTGAGTGTTTGAATGGGAATAGTCTGAAAACAGAAATAAAGAGTTTGGAAAACCTGGATTGTGCTTGTGATAGAAATATTGAATTCTTGGGCTTGCAGACATTAAAACCGGGTACTGGGGCAGCATTTCCTTTCCCTGGGTGGACATTCCAGCTACAGCTGGAGCTGCAGAGCTGTCAGTGATGGTGATGATGCAGGGTGGGGGAGAAGGATAGTAACTTGCCAGACTTCCTTTAGAGCTGCCTTAAGTTGGTCAAGAATCAATGAGACTGGTTGAGAAATACAAGGGATGGGTCCCTTGGCTGACCTTGCCCCTGACTCCAGCAAGGGCCAACAATGGAACAATGTCTGGAGCGAAGCTGGCCATAAATAATGGTGTCAAAGTTGGATCTCAGGGCAAAAAGAGGAGGGGAAAGCATCTCTGCTTGCTTGGGATCAGCAGATGGACAGTGTCTTTCCTCCTCCCCTGAAGGGATGTCTCTGGTTAAGCTTCACACCTCCAACTGCATTGGAGCAGACCTGGGAATAGTAACAGGGTGAATATACATTTATATACATTTATATATATATAATATTTATGTTACTATCCCTTCTGTCATAATACATATTAACAATCCGTAGTTAATGCATTTATCACCAACAGTCCTGGATCTGCTTTCCTGTTCCTTCCCTAAATGACACTTTGTGAACCTGGATTGTGTAAATTCTTATCCAGCTGGGCCAGATCATGTTGGTGAATTGCACTACCGAGTCTCTGATCTCACACTGAACACAGCCAGACTTATCATGCCAGATATTGGATCAGATCTTCTACTTCTGTGTATTGCCTGTCCCTGCCATCCTTTCTGAGTGCCTTACAACCCAACTATTCTACCCCTGCATGTTTCCAAATTCCCTCTGTTCCCTCTGAGTGCTTCTCTTACTCATTCTCTTCACTTCCAACCACTCTCAGATGCGCTCCATTCCTATCCAGCTGCTTTCATATCCTCTTCATTCCCCTTGCTGTACTCTCTTAGAACTCCTCTGTTGTTCTTGCACAAACAGATCATCTCCATGCTCCCCATTGTATACTCATGTGCCCTCCATTTCCCTCTGTGTGCACCCAGATCTCATCTGTTCCCCTCCTCGAGTACTCAGATCTTCTCTGGTCCTTTCAGCATCTCTTTGGTGCTGACTTCTCTCCCCTGGGCAAGTTCACATCCCTCTTTTTCACAACAGGTGCCCTCAGATTCCCTCTGCTGACCTTCATCGATGCTCAGATCCCATCGTCCCTTCTCTGGGTGCTCAGTTCCTATGGGTTCCACCATGATATCCCTCACTCCCCCTCTCTGCACACTCAATCCCCTCCATTCCTCCTCCATGCATGCTTAGATCCCCTCTGTCCATGTTCAGATCCCCATTGCTGCCCTCCATCCACCTGTTTTCTCTTCATTCCTGGGCAGACTCTTGCTTTCCTTGCATGGCCCCTCTCTCAAAGCCAGTGTCAGAGGCCACAGCTGTTTCATCTGCCTTACAGAAACCTTTCACCAGGCCCTTCAGCTGCTTCCTTCCAGGTAAGGACTGTGTCCCACTGGGGAATCAAGACTTCTGCTTCTCCCAGACACAGATCCACCACGACCCTCTGCCTGTGTCACGCACTCCAGAAGGCACCAGCTGCTTCAAACACTGCCCCACAACACTTTGAGTCCCTGAGGCTCATGGGGCTGCTCTGCTGCCCCACCCAGAGCCAGGCTGGGCTGGGCTGGAGCAGATTAAACAAGAGCCCCTTGAGCTGGCAGCACCAGCTACAGTGGTGGGAGGCAGGGACAGACCCGTGGCTGCTCTCCACCTGGCTGGCGACTGTGGCACTCAAGTGTTTACTGAGCAGTACTCTCCAAAGTTAGCAAATACACTGTTCTTGGGGGAAATTCCATCCAAGTCACTAAGCATTCACAGAAGAGACCATTCCAATGATTCTTGCTGGCATGGGGATTATTTTCTTTGAAATCCACAGCCACAGGCACCTCCACCTCAGCTGGTGTTTTCTGCAGGCACAAAGGAAACCAACCCGATCTCCTCCTCCAGCAGAAAAGGGGGGCAGGACCCGCTCAGCCCGCCCCGTGCAGAGGGCACTACAAATCCCTGGGAGCTCACTGCCACTGCAGAGCTCTGTGCTCCAGAGGGCATTCCCAGGGGGAGCCATGGGTGAGTACCGGGCTGGAACGCGGGTGCTCCTGGCCAGCAACGGGGAGAGCAAAGAGGGGGTGGCTCAGCAAGAGGCAGAGGCTCCATGCACTGCTCCTTGCACACCGATGGGGAGCAGTGGCACCGGTGCCCTTTAGGGGCACTTGGCCCTCTTTTGAGCACCAGCTAGTCATCCCATCTCCTGGCTCAGCCCAGCCAGGCCCCTGCTGCAGGGACCAGGAGAGAAACTTGGCTCAGGCAGTTGTTGGGTACTTTGATCTGCCCAAAACGACCCCATGTTTGACTTGACCACAACAGATCAAGGGGAAAAGGCCAGGTTGTCTACCCCTTTGGCAAGCTTTGCAGCTTGCAGGGAGCAGCCTCAGTACCCTCCTGCACCTCACAGGCTCATGTTAAATGTGGTGCTGGTGCCATGGGAAGGACAGTCACGTTTCTTCTTTTCTTCTTGTCCCTTTCTACCAGCTCAGTGTCTTCTGCTCCTTGCTTCCCTGCTCATCCTGGCCGCGCCAGGCCACTCTGTGCACACACAAACCCTAAACACCTTCAAGAAATCTCCCTCTACGGATTCAGAGAGTGGTCTGAAGAGAACCAGTAGGTAGCAACCTGTGGGCATCCCGTGTTGTGTGCCTGTGTACAGTACAGCTCTGGCTCGGGCAGGACCCTGAACTGTCCCTTAGCCCTGGCAGTGCTCCAGGATGGGGAATGCAGAGGTGTGCCCAGTGCAGGCTGCAGTGCTCTGTGTGTGTGTGTGTGTGTGTGTCCACTGTGCAGCCTGGGAAGGGTGGCTTTGTGCTTGAAGGGGTCATTTTTCCCCATTCCCTTAGTCACAGGCAGGGGCTGGGTGCTCTTCACCTTTCTGCCAGCATGACCCTGTTTTAGTGGCACAACCCCTTTTTCAGGAGATCCAAAGGAGCCCACTGGTGACCCTGCTCAGTCTCTTGGACTGATATCAGTACAGCTCAGTGAGTCTGGGGCCTCTCACTGGGGCTGACTCCTGTTGGTCTTCCATATGGAAAAGGAACAGAGGGTTGAGGCCAACCCACTCTCACCTCCAGACCCCTCTGGGCTGGGAGGGCTGGTTATCCCCCAGGTGCTTTGGCCAGATGAACCTCCCTTCTGCCCAAGGTCTTGTCCTGATGCCCAGGCTTTTGTTCTATCCCCCTCTGTCCCAGCTTGGCCCAGGGACTGCAGCGAGGTCCCGGTTGGCAGCCCCAGTGGTGTCTACATCATCCAGCCCACAGGACTGCACCCCATCACGGTGTACTGCGAGATGAGTAGGGCAGATGGGGGCTGGACCGTCATCCAGAGGAACCGGCAGGACACGGATATCACCTGGGCTGAGTCCTGGAGCACCTACAAGCACGGCTTTGGGAATGTGCACGCTGAGTTCTGGCTGGGCACCGAGTACATCCACCAGATCACCAGGCAGAAGATCTACCAGGTCAGGTTCATCATCTGGGATGCTGCAAACAACATGAGGTTTGCAGACTACAACCTGTTCAGCCTGGACGATGAGTCCCAGGGCTACCGGCTGAGGCTGGGAGTGCACTCGGGGACGGCGGAGGATGCCATGGATTCAGACAACCCCAGGAAAGTGCACAACAACATGAAGTTCTCCACAAAGGATCGGGATCAGGACACTTACAGAGGGAACTGTGCCTCCCGCCATGGGGGTGGGTGGTGGTACTCGGCGTGTTACTCTGTGCAGCTCAATGTCAGAGGCGGCCTGACATGGGGCAGCCTGTGCCAGGGGAACTGCAGAGCCTCAGCCATCCTCATCAAACCAACTCCTCACCTCTAGAACTCCTTCCCCCTTCTGTCCACATGGCCAGGCCAGTGCCCTGCTGGGGCCTGTCTGATAATGGGGCCCTGGGGATGAACAGGGTTGTTCCTCTGTTTCAAGAATTACTTTGTTTTCCTCCTGTCCTGAAAAGTAGCAAAGCTCCCGGCTCTGTCTCTGGCCATTCACCTGTGGTGGATTTTGGGGGGGAGTATTATTAGAATGCATCTTCATAAACACTGCAGTATCCAAGCATGTTCCTTTTTTGGAGAACTCTGTGCTCAGAAACCTAAGACCCTCCTCATCAGCATGGTGTTATTCTCTTTTTGCTTTGTGGGTGCAGATGTTTTCAGCAGAAAAATATCCATCGTTACCAGCTAACCTGACCTAAGCTGCACTGAACCCAGGTCAGGCCATGTTCACAACACGTCCTTGCTGCAGTCTGTGTTCATCCTGCAGAATAAAATCACTTTCACACCTGCACAGTGTCCTTCATTTATTTGGGAACTCCTGGCAAACTCTGTTTCCTGCCAGAAGCATGCCCGGGGCTTCAAAACTTTTCTAAGGAAAATTTTTTCATACAACTCAAGTGAGGAATTACAGACAAGACTCACTTACAGAAGAGAGTTGCATTCCAAGGTGGGGCTCTTCCAAAAAGGGAATGTAGCACCACACAGCCAACAGCAAGCAGAAGGTTTGAGGGAAGCATCAGGTCAGTTCAGTCCTGCCAGCCATGACCTGGAAAGCCAGGCCAGTGTCATCCTGCCTCATCAACCCTGTGAACACTGGGAGGGAGCAGGGAGAGTGGCTAGGCAAGAAAGGAACAACCTGCAAGGCCACATAGCACCACGTGGTTGGTCTGCCTGGGCCAGCGTGAGAGCTGAGAAGCCTGACATGGCAAGGATCCCAGAATTTCAAGACTCTGGATCAACTTGGGTCTGTATGGCCTTGCTCCAGTGTGGTGATAACTTTGTGCACTGGACAGCTCAGCTGGGGACATGGTAGCTGTGGTGTGGTCTCCTGATGCTGAGCAGAGGGAGGATGTTGGTCTGCTGGTGCTGAACAGAGCAGGAGGTGTCTCACTGGCTGCACTCACAGATTCACAGAATATTCTGAATTGGAAGGGACCCACAAGGATCATTGAGTGCAGCTATTCTCATTCCAGCAGAGACCCAGGAATGCAGCTCAGGGCTGGCTGCTGAGTGGAATGCTGTTTACCAGGAGCCCCAAGCCTTTGTCCAGCCTCTCCCCTTCTGCTAGGTTGTGCATCCAGGCTGGAGCACCAATGCCTTTTTAAACCAGCAGACACATCCCTTAGTCCAGAAGTGCTACTCTCAAGTCAGCTCTAACTGGGAAGCCTTGCTCAACCAGCAACACCCTCACATCTCCATCTCCCCATGCAGCAGTGCTGCCCACATGCAGGTGCCTGCAGGGCTGCCAAAGAATGCTCCTTGGGAGCTCCATAGCTGCTCAGGAACAATGCACTCCCCTAGCTCTGCAGGGTGCCCTGGGGCCTTGGTCACAGACCTTGGCTCCAGAGTCCCATGTTGTTCAGCATTCCCAGCCACAAACCTTCCTCGAGTTCAGCTTTTCTTCCAAGTACTGAGGAGAGGACTTGTGGGTTATTTGAAGCCCCAAGTTCAAACTTGCCTGTATCACAAGGGAACTCCATGGACACGTTCCCTGTCTGGGAATGATGGCACTGCCTTACCCACATCACTCACACTCTCAGGAAGCCCACTGCCCTCTCCACACTCCAGGTTGTGTTGGCTTCTACCCTTTCCCAGCACAAGCAACCACCCAGCCATGGACAGGGGCAAACTGTGAGCGAGGGTTTTGCATGATCAGGGCTCTGCTGGCCCTGCTGGCTAATTGTAGCCTTACAGCCACAGTCCAGTGTGCAGTGGCACAAGCCATTGGAAGGAGTATTACCTAACACACTTAATTTCCCCCAGGTCTGCCATCCTGCAGACTCTGGACAGAGTGATCCCCCCACACCTGTGTGCAGGTAGACACGAGGCAGCACAGTCTGGCTCCAGCATTTATTGCAGCTGATTCCTCCCACCGTGGGTAGCAGAGCTGTGGGGTGTGTGGGGCCTGGGGAGGGAGCAGGGCCTGAGCAAAGCAGGGTTCACCGACTGCAGGGGAAGGGAACTGGCACCGTGTCCCCCTTCCCAGGATGGGAGCGGGTGCACCCACCCCAAACCAGTGCCTGTGCCCCAATGCCAGCCAGCACCGTGGCACTGGGCAAAGCTGCCTGTGTGCCCAGTGCTCTGGGTGATGGCTCCTGAGCCCCAGAGCTGCTGTGTTTCGGCTGGTGAGGGAGCAGGAGCTGTGGGCAGAGCAGGATGTGCACTGGGACTGGCATGGGAATGGGGCACTGAGCTGGGGATGGTGGCACCCCCTCGCTCCCAGGGGGCTGTGCACGGTCAACACACATCAGTGGGTTTGACCAGGATGAGGGAGGATGCACAGTCACCTTTATCACAGAATCCTGGCCAAACAATGTAGTTTTTGGCATTGAGCAGGACGTTCTGGCACCTGTTGTACCACCACCCCCCGTAGCTCTTGGCACAGTTCCCACTGTACTGGTCCTGGTCCTTGTCGACCGTGCTGAACTTCATGTTGTCGTGAATGCCCCCCTTCTTGGGGTGGTAGAGGGTCAAGTAGTCATCCCCATCGCCAGAATGCCGGCCCAGCCTCAGCGGGTACCCGCTGGCCTCGCTCTCCACTCTGAAGATGTCGTACTCGGCGTAGTGGGTGACGTTGGCTTTGTCCCGCACGACGAAGCGCACCTTGTAGGTGCCCTGCTGCGTCAGCAGGTGCAGGTACTCGGTGCCCAGCCAGTAATCGCTGTGCACGTTCCCAAAGCCGTACTTGTAGGTGGTCCAGGACTGCTTCCACGTGAGCTCGGTGTCCTGAGAGTTCCTCTGGACCACAGTCCAGCCCTTGCCTTCGGTGTCCATGTCGCACCAGACCACGCGCGGCGGGGAGCGGGCGGGCTGGATGACGTACACGCCGCTGGGGCTGTTCTTGCGGAGGCGGCTGCAGTCAGGGGGGAACCCTGAGGCTGTGGCAGCAAACACGGGGTGGGGGGACAGAGAGAAGGTCCGTGAGTCTATCAGGACAACAAGGAGCTTCTGAAGAGCAGTGAGGGCTCGGGACAAAAAGAAGTAGTTCTGTTTGCGGCTTTTCCGCTGGCTCATCCTCAGGGAACCTGAAGGTCTCTGAGCCAGTGGCCTCTGTAAGAGCTCTGGAACCTGTTTCTCATAATTTGCTGTTTGATTTGGAGCCTTCTAATGCATTTTGCCAAGAAAAGAAGGGTGAAAAAATCTCCAGGATTTCAATGATGTCCTCCAAGTATATCTGGCCCATATACCCTCGATATATTGAGCTGCAGCTCTTGCAAGGACCAGAAGTATTCAAAATGGTCCACTGGATGAGGATACGTAATGAAAATTTTTGTCTTCCCTGGGGCTCATGGCATTGGCAAAGAAGGCTTAGTTCTGCCTTGGTCTTATAGGGATCTCTTCCTCCAGCTTGTTATAATTGATGTGATCTCTCATGACTTACTAGCCAAACTAATTTGCCATCTAATTTGTTTTTCTTGGATTGTGTCAGATGGGAGACAATTTGCTGGGGGCAATTCCAATTCAACCCATGAAACTCTGGGTCTTGCAGGTGCTGTAAGTCCTCCCTTGAAGGGAGGAAGGGAATGTTCCTAACCCAACAAGAGCAAAACAAAAAGCCAAGTAGCTGGGAGGATGTCTCCTAGAACTGAGCCTCACAAACATGGCCTCAAAAACCCTCCCAAGCTGTGGTGTTTTGCTGAAACCCAGCAAGGGGGTGAAGGTGGCTTGGCAGGACTCAGGCTGTAAAAGCCGTGGCCCAGGGGCTGTGTGTGAGGAGTTCCTGTGCTGTGCATCCCTTTGGGTGTTTGCTCACCTTCCCTGGCACAGAGCAGACCTGAGGGTCCTGCTCTGCCCCTCGGTACCCAGGCAGTGCCCCCCACCCAGCCGCTACTCACCACTCCGGGAGCTGGCAGTGGGCACGGCTGGACCGGCGCTGGCACACAGCAGAAGTGTTGCCACCATGGTGGGCAGGAGGACAAGGTCCCGCTGGAGCCAGGGTGTCCCAGCCTGGAGCCCTGGGGAGGAAAGTGCCCATCACCACCACCAGGATCCCTGGGCAACCCCTACCCATCACCATCAAGATTCCTGAACAGCCCCCTGCCCACCACTGCCAGGATCCCTGGGCAGCCCCTGGGATGCTGGGAGCAGGGAAGGCAGAGCCAGGGCACAGTCAGGAGCAGACGGTTCCCAGGGTAGTGGAAGCTGCAGCTTCAGGACAGGCTCTGCCCTTCAAGGCCGAAGGAAGGTGAGAGATGACTCTGTCACCTCTTGATCAGCCCCTTCCCTGCACCATGCAGCGACCTGCAGTTTGTTCTCACAACCTACAGCCCAAGAGAGCAAGGAGAGGGAAGTGACACAGCTGGATATGGGGACAGCAGTTTGCTGGGGGGGATCACAAGAAACAGCTTTTTTGGAGTAATCATGCTTAAGTCTTTCATATCAACCACTCCAGTCCGAGGACAGCTGGAGGGAAACTGTCCCAGGGGATGGGTCCTACTGCACTGCTCCCAAGCAGACAGGAGGGATCTCCTGGCCCACACAGGGATGCAAGCCCAAACCCCTGTGTGCTGACCAACAGCACCCCACTACACCCTGCACTCACTCAGCTCCTGGGGGAGATGCCACCATGCCTGGGGCAGGATCCCTCACGTGCCACATGCATTGGTCAAGCAGAGGAAGGACCGAGGTGAAGCTTAGATCTCCACATTAACCTCCCTCGACAGGATGTTGGAACACGTGGCACAGGTAGTCTGGGGCAGGCACAGGCTGGCACCAAGCGTGTGTGCTGTTTGGCCCTTTGTTCTGGCACCCCTCCTGCTCCCAGAGAAACTCACAGCTGCTGTCCTGCTTGTCATTCTCTGTGCCTTTGCATACTCACCCCGTGAGGTCTCGTTTGAGCCCAGCAGCACACCAGAGTGAGGTGCACCTGAGCAGGAAACTCACCCATCACAACAGCACAGCTGCGCAGAGAGCAGGAACCCGGCAGTGCACCCTCCCATGCCAAGCTGTCCCCTCTGGCTTTATAGGCACTGCACACACCCACGTGTGTTCACACTCATCCTCTGTAGAGGCACAAGGAGGCACTTGCAGATTGTGGCTCGAGCAGTTTCCAGATCCCATGACAGCATAACTGAGGGGAGGGACTCATGTCCTTCCAGCCAGAGAGGTACAGAATAACCCCCTCCATGCTGAGGAGTTTCAATTATTGACTGTCCCTACACAAACACTACATGTGAATTGCACACTTGGAGCAAAATCTGGAGAGCCATGATCAAAGGGAAGTGGAGAGACCCAGCTTTTTAAGGATATACAGAAACTGGAAAAGGAGGAGAGGTCTATGTGACCAGCCCCAAGCCTGACCTTGGAAAGCTGAGGACAGGTCCTGGAGAGAGGTGCCAGCTCACTCACTCTCTCCTGGCAGGTTTTGGGATCAGTCACTGAGCTGGAGCCACCGTCCTGCAGCCAGAGCTGCAGTGTCCCCTGGCACCCCAGTCATGCTCTCAGCAAGGGCTCCAGGTAACAATCTGGCCTCTCTGGGTCCCTTTGCCACTCTCCTTCCCAATCCCTGTCTTTTGCCTGGTGAGTTCCTACACATCCACCTTCAGTCCCAGAAATGCTGACCAGGAGTTTCTCTGTCTGCTGGATCAAAATGTTCTCTTTGGGAGGGCTGTTCTTCCTGGCAGAAGGTCCAGGAAGCTCCATCACCTTTTCAAGTCAACTTTAAGAAGATAAAGATGTGTTCCTTCTACCTTCTTCATCTGTGTTGGTTTCTGATCAGATTTTTTTTCATGGCACTGCTCCACACCTGCTGTTCACAGCAATCCAGGGTCAAGCTGAGGTTCCCACCAAACTTTCCACACCGTGGGAATCAAACAGTGCCATTTGCAGGCCTTGATGAGGGGCATCCAAACCTCTCTAAGATAATGGATCCCTGGTAAGTGATTCCTGGATTGACAAGATGAGAGGAAAATAGCCTCGAGTTGCACCGAAGAAATTTTAGATTGGATACTAGGAAAAATTTCTTCATGGAAAAGGTTGTTGAGCACTGGAACTGGTAAAGTCATTATCCCTGGAAACATTCAAAAAACACGTGGATGTGACACTTGAGGCCATGGGTTGTTGGTGAACACAATGATGCTGGGTTGACATTTGGGTTTATTGACGTAGAGGTCTTTTCCAACCTTAACAATTCCATGATTCCATGCTCAAGTTCCATCTGAACATTTGGATGTCACCCCTGCTACCGTGGTGAGAGGCTGGGAGCCAAGGCTGAGCTGAGGAGGTGATGCCTGTCCTGCCAGGCCCAAGCACAGTGGAGAGGGCTGAGTGTGGGCTCCATGTGAGGCCAGCTGGATCCAGGACCATCTGTGCAGGGACACAGGGCAGAGGGCAGGGCTGCTGCAGGGATGTGAGCAGCCCATCCAGGATCCATCCCAGGAAGTGGACAGAGAGGGGACTGGAGACCCCCACTGTGCCACGTGGCTCAGGTGGGGACTGGAGGTCTGGGGCTGAATTCAAACTGACCTCACAGTCCTGGGGGAAGGTCCTGGACAGGCCCCCAGCCACGAGGGCCACAACAGCTCTTAACCCTGAAAGGGCAAATCCACCCAGCTGGGCTGTGTGGGGCCAGTGCTGAGATGTGAGGGCTGGGGAGGGGGATCTGCAGAGAATTGGAGACACAGGGTCCAAGACCAGGAGGACCTCTGGGTGCTTCTGGTTTGGCCTCAGCGCCAAAACAGTGACAACTTGAATGGGCTGTTTAGGGTGATACACACACCTGGGTCAGTTCTGTGTGTCAAGGAATGGAGGTCCCACAACTTCTCTTTTTTTTTTCTTTTCCCATCTTTGAACACACTCAGGCTGAATTTTTTTTAATCTAATTTCCCTTTCCTCCCCTTGTGTCTGTTGGTTCTCATGCTTCCCTGTGTACCTCCAAAGACAATCTCAGAATCACAGGGTGACAGAGTAATTGAGGCTGGGAGGGACTTCTGGAGGTCATCTGGTCCAAACTGTGCTCAAGCAGGTCCTTGTCCAGTAAAGTCTTGAACAATTCTAAGAGGATAAATCCCACAGCCTCTCCCTGGGCACTTGTTCCAGTATTTTACCAAGCTCATGTTAAAGCAAAGCCCTATTTCTAACTTGAATTTCCATGTTCCAACTAAGATCCATTGCTCCTCATCCCACCACCATGGATGTCCTTGAAATATGTCTGTGTTCTCTGTGTGCTCCCATAGGATGGTTGCTGTCAGCAACAGGACCCCTTCTGGGCCTGCTCTTCTCCAGGTGGAGCAAGCCCAGTTCTCCCCAATTCTCCTGACATGTCCTGAGCTCCAGGACTCCAACCAGCCTCGTGGCCTCCAGTGGCCTCTGGACTTGCTCCAGTCTGTTTCTTGCAATGCAGGGTCCAAAGCAAGACACAGTGCCCTGAGGAGCCTGACTGCACCTGCTCCTCCCACGAGGAGCCTTCCCACAAGGTAGCTCTAGGCAGCCACAAGATCCCATCTCAGCCTTCTGTTCTCCAGGCTGGACAAACCCATCTTTCTCAGCCTCTCCACATATGCCACGTATTCCTGCCTCAGCTTTCATGGTGCTCTTAGCTGGATCCTTCTGAAGCTGCTGCTCAGCACAGGGGACCCCCACACAGCCCTCCAGCCCTCCAGCTGCTGCCTCACCTGTGGGAGTGAATAATCCCTTCCCTCACCCTCCTGGCTGCATTTTTACAGATGCAGCCTGGGATGCAGCAACAAGCAGATCTGTTTCAGTATCAAACATTGATCAAGGCCAGGCTGCACAGGGCTTGGAGCAATGTGGTCCAGTGGAAAGTGTCCCTGCCCATGGCAGGGGGGTGGAACAAGATGAGCTTTGAAGAAACCTTCCAGGATTCTGTGTTTCTATGAAATACACTGAACAGGAGCTGGGCCCCAGGATAGAGCTGAGAGTTTGGAGAAATCCCCTCTGTGACCTTTCTCCTGCCTGCTTTGATCATCCTAATCTTCACATGGGCCACAGCCTCCTGGAAAAGCCAGCTGGAAGCTGTTGGAGAAGCCCTGCTGAGGGTCACTGCATGCCCCTGCATAGGCACAGCAGGTCAGGCACAGGAGGGTCTGTGACGAGGTAACCACACTGCGAGGACACAGCCTGTGACAAAAAGCCCAGCCGGGGTGGGCATGGGGCTACAGGAGCCCTCGGAACGCCGCAGGCATCCACCCCTGGGAAAAGGGAGGGCTGGCATTGTCTGTAAGACATCCGTGGTGTAAGTACTCCTAGAGCAGAGAGGGGCTTGAAGTGAGACCATTTTACATCAGCAGCACTTCATGATGCCCAGAATTCCCTTGTGATTGCTGCAAGGGCCACCACGGTGCCGGGGGGACCGCAGGGCGCATTGCGCAAGGGGCAGCGGGGCAGCGGCAGGGCAGGGGGGCCAGGAGGCCCTGGAGTGGAACTTTCTGAAGTTCAGGGCACAGTTTCCCAGGAACACTGGAGTACCTCTTCCCTGAAGGGTCTGTGGGGTCCCCAGGAGCTGTTGAGCTCAATGTCGACTCTGAAGAGAGCGATTTACGCCCGGTGTTTGATTTCCATCCGGGAGGTGAAAGCCCTCTGGGTATTTACCCACCGGCTGAGCTCTGTGGAGATGCCCCAAGAACGTCATTCCCTGGGGAAATGCTGCACTGTAAATTGTGGTTATTTTAAGGCATTTGCTTATTGGCACCCAATTATTTGCTTTGACTCTGAAGAAAGCTCTTCAGCTGTGTGACACACAGACTTCATTTTCTGAGGACTGATCACTTGATGGTGAAGAGCAAATAAGCCCTAAGCCACCGGCCCTGCTGCCAACCAGAGGACAAGTGCTGAGGTTTGGGTCTCATGCCTCCACCCCCTCACCTGCTCAACCCTATAACTTTCAGGCTGGACACCCCTCCAGCCAGGCCAAAACCATCCAGCTTTGTGCTCCACAGGGTCCCCGCAGAGACGGCATGGGTGAGTGTGGGGCTGGATGGGATGGGATGGGATGGGACCTCTGTGTGTGCCTGCAGGTCACAGGGTACCCCAGCACTTTGTCTGCTGCAGGGTCTGTCCTTCCCACACCCTGGATATCCCAGTGCTGAGTGCATCACCTTGTCTGTGCCTGCTCTGCCTTGGGCTGGGAGCTGGGGCAGGAGCCTGCATGCTCTGCTATTTCCAGCTTGTTCCAGTGTAGCCCTGGAGTGCCACACAGACTATTTTACAAGTTTCGTATTTACCATTCTATGCAATTTTTAGTTCCCCAAGGAAAGTGTTAAATGCGCTAGACTAGAAAAGGGATTTTTTCGATTTTCCTGCTGAATGAGGGATATTGAACAGGCACCCAGATCTGGAGGTCAGATGCTCAAAAGCACATTGCTGTCCCCAGCAGAACACCCACAGGAAGCTGATCCTCCTCCTGCTGATCTCCTTCCTATCCAGACTTTTCATGAGTAGTCATGGGGGAAGGGATGGCAGTGGGGGGAGAATTTCTTCCCTGGGGGCCTCAAGGAAAAATGTCTTTAAACATGTCCCAAACACAAGTATATCAACACACCAAATGTTATGTGGGAATTGAGAAGTGATTCAGTTGGACTGAAGTGTGTTTGAAAGACTTGCTGTAAAACTGTAACCAGCACCAATGGCTGGGACATCTCTGAGCATTTCCAGAATGGGGTGTTTGTCTCTAGGGTGGCTGCAATTCCACACAGCAGTTCCAGACTGGCATCCAGGATCATTTTCCTTCTCAGGCATCCCAGAGAATGGTGCCAAAGCCAGCTACCCCAGGGCAGTACAATAGGTGCTGGCTCTGCTTGGTTTTGAACAGTGAGGGGTTCACATCAGTAACCTGCCAGGTGAGCTGGATGTGTCTTACCAAGAATTCCCCATGGGCAGGCATCTCCACAATGTCCCACTCTTTGGGAACCATGACAAACTTTCTGCTATTGCACTTAGGCTGAATACTGCAAAAAGTGTGCTGGCTTTCCCTAGTGCTCTGAACCAGAGCAGAGCAGTTGTCCACATTTGGAAATCCTGAAGTAGCCACATAACCAACATAACCACACAAAGAGTGTCATTTACCCCAGACAGGCTGTAACTCCTGCAGGTCTGTGCTGCCTTTCTTTGTCGTGCTGCTTGCATACACACAGCCCTGCCTGGGGCTTGTTCCCACCCAGACACCCAGGGGCTTGCTGCTCAAAAGCCCAGGGCAGTCCCAGCTCAAACCACATGAATGTGTCATGGGAGTGTGATGGGAGCTGGGAAGAAAGGGGATTCCTCCCTCCATGCTCAGCCTGCTTGTTATCTCTAGTCCTTGAGTTTTATAGGGATTTCTGATTACAGACACTTTGGTTTTGGACAAGGTTTTGGCATTTCTTCTGTCTCAAAAACCACTACAACAGGTGCCACCACCAATGACTCCTGCTAATGTGTATATGACATCTAATGAGCTCGTCTACATGGGGCTCATGGCTCCAAGGGAGCTCTACAAAGAGTTTTATTTTCCTATTTTACACTGAATGGGATTAGTGGCTTTCCAATAGAAGAGTTATAATGTCTTTCTTCCAATCTCTTCCCATTTCAGCTACCCAGTGCCTTTGTCTCCTGCTTTTGACCTGCCTGCTGGCCCTGGCAGCATCTTTTCCTGATGTTGACATAGGAAACTTGTTCCTCCTCAATGGCACGATGGATGACATTATGAATGCTCCCCCACAGTCCTCCCAGCCTGGTAAGTACAGCCCTGCAACAGGGAGAGGCAAACGAGGTCCTGATCAGTCAGATCCTAAACAGCCTACACCCTCATCAGCCTGCCCACACCCCTGTCACACCAAGGAAGGACTAAATACTGCTCTGAGAATGTCTTACTGGAGCAAGAGTAACCTCAGGCTCCCCCTCTGCATGCTGCCTGTCTTACCTCCTGCATGGCATGAAGTTCTTCTGTCCCTAAGTGACAGAGGAAAAGCCAAAGAGCTGTTCAGAGCTCACAGGATCCCAGCAGAAAGGACAATTTGGTCTCATTGGCAGCAAGACAAAGTCCGGGGTGTTGTGGGTAGTAGGTTCTTCCTTGGAGAAGAAGGGTTAAAGATGCTGACAGTGTGTTTTGAGGACATGGAGAAGAGTCCCTACCTCTGGAAATCACAGGGTCAGTGGAGAACTGAATTCAAGGGAGACCTCAATAAAAAGAGGATATAAATTGAGTTGATACAAAGAGTTTAAGCAGTAACACCTAACACCACGTAAATTCCCCCAAACTACCAACTTGCTGATACCTGAAATTGGTAAATTCCCCTGGAATTAAGAACAGTAACAGAAAAAACTGGAATATCATCTAGAGACTATTGAGCTCTCCTAGCAGGCATTTGATGTGTCTGCTCTTCACACTCATTCCTGTCTCCTGTGTTAATTTAGATGATGGGGATGGACACGTCCGGCAGGCCAGAGACATCGCCCACCACCCACCAGCAAGCCATGGTGAGTCTCTGCATCTGCCCACGAGGTTTCACCATCACTGGGCTCACCAAAAGCTCTCAGACAACTTAGCCATGTCTTGCATGCACTGGCTCCTCCCAGGAATATGCTGATTTTCTGATGGGCTGCAGAAATGCCACAGCTCATGACCTCGGGGGTCTCTGCTACCGGCTGTGTCCGGGGCTCGGTACTTGGTGAGGTGCTTTTGCACGGGGGATTTTCCAGATAAAGGTCCAAACTGGAAAGTGATGCTTCATTACTGGGAAGTGGTGATCAGTCATGTTCTTATTTTCAGTACACAGTTGATGAGAAGACTGGGTCTGACAGAATTACTGAACTGGCTGGGTCAACATTAGCCCATAAGGCCAACGATGGGTCCTACCTGGGTGGGGGCAGTTGGTGACAGAGGTACTGGGAATGCAGCGAGTTCCTTCCCAGCAGTGTGTAGGTGCATTCAGCTGTTTGTTGTATGAGGTGCTGACACTCTGGAGCATGGAAAGGCCATAATCAAATCCAACAAGTCAGGAAGTCTCTAAAGAGCTACTTGGATAAGCCCAGAGAACAAAAATGGTTTTGTCCTGCTGAGATCCCAAGGGCTGATTTAATTGTCAGAGAGATGGGTGTCATGATCACCCTCTCTCTGGGGTTTCTGGGCTTAAGGCAAAGCATTAAACCTCTGTGCTGTACCAGCAAGTGACTTTATCCCCCAGATTTGCATTTGTCTGTGGTGATACATCACCTGCATGACACAGGCAAATCACTGAGACTGAACCAATGCTGGATGAAGGTCCTTGGGTGACTGAAGGACTTGGGTGACCCAGGCAATGCCTGGCTTGTTCTCACCAGACATTTTGGCAGTGTGTCTCCATCAGTTTGAATCTGGAAGATGTGAAGCTCAACTCTACACTGATCATCTCAAGATTTTGATTTACTCCTGTCAGTGCATGGCAGGAACACAGCCTAAGAACGTGTGTGCAAAAGGAGATGCAGACACAAAAGAAATATCCCACTTTTAGGGGGATTTAATGACCATCTCTTGTTTCCAGCCTCAGGTTGGCCCAAGGACTGCAGTGAGATTCCCCGTGGAAGCCACAGTGGCGTCTACATCATCCAGCCCAAAGGGCTGCACCACCTCGTGGTGTACTGCGAGATGAACGTGACCCACGGGGGCTGGACCGTCATCCAGAGGAACCAGAGGGACACTCCGGTCACCTGGGCTGAGTCCTGGAGCACCTACAAGTTTGGCTTTGGGAACGTGCGCACCGAGTACTGGCTGGGCACTGAGTACATCCACCAGATTGCCAAGCAGAAGGTCTACCAGGTCAGGTTTGTCATCCAGGACTCTGCAGACACCTTCAGCTTCGCAGACTACAACCTGTTCAGCGTGGAGGACGAGTCCCACGGCTACCGGCTGAGGCTGGGCTCCTACAATGGGACAGCTGGGGATGCCATGACCTCAGACAACCCCAACAACATGCACGACAACATGAAATTCTCTACAAAGGACCAGGATCAGGACACTTACAGTAAGAACTGTGCCTACAGCTATGAGGGCGGGTGGTGGTACTCATCGTGTTACTCTGTGCGGCTGAATTACAAGGGCGGCTTGACATGGGGCAACCTGTGCAAAGGGAACTGCAAATCCTCTCTTATCCTCATCAAACCAGCTTCCTATTGTTAGTGCTTCTTCCTCCTCCTGTCCACAGTGGACACTCTGCAAAAGCTCTGCACGGCCAAAGAGTGCGAGCCTCTCTGGAGCAGAGCAAGGAGCACAAGGGTAGCAGGGCTTGAAATGCCACTTTACAATCCCCCACTCCAACTGCAGACTCCCCTCTGCTCAGCTCCGTTCCCCTGTGCTTGCCAGTGATTCCCTGTTATTATGTTCATAATCAAGAATTAAAAAATCACTTATGAAATTTGTGGATTCTACATATACCGTCCCTGTGGGAGGAAGACAGCCCTGGAGTTGTATTAGTCTCCTTGCTGTCTCCAGAACTCACAGAAAGCAAAAAAGCTGCATGCCCCAAACTTCCATATACTCTGAGCCTCTCTGCAGTGTTTGGTAAAGCATCCAATAAACGTGCTTGCTTGAGCTCATTTTTCAGCAGTGACATCTGATTTGTACCTCTGATATTCTCCCGTGAGACCCAAGAAATCCCATGTCAGGTGCCAGGACTGGAGTCTTGAGGTTTGTCATAGAATCACAGGCTGGTTCGGGTTGGAAGGGACTCTAAAGGTCACCTAATCCCCCCTCCCGCTGTCCCAGGCTGCCCTCAAGTGTTTCTCATGGATGTCAGAAAATTAAACCCAGTTACACTGTGATAAAGGCCCTGTGATCTGCACAGGGGAGTTCAGAAGGGATCTGGCACATGGGAGAACTGATCCTACATCCTCACCATACTCACAGTCATGAGTCAGAAGCTGTGGTAATGTCCTGGTGCCAAGGTCTCACTCCTGCTAGGAGGCTGCACCTGTCAGGAGGTGTTGCCTGTGCTGCCTGGCTGTCTGTAGTGCCATGCTTTGATCCTGCAGAAACAGGATTTCAAAGCCATCAGTAGATCTGTCTGCTGTGACCAGGAAGCAATGAACTTAAATGGAAGCAAAGGAGAAGTAGGCTAGGTATTAGAAATTAGGGATTCTCCACTTGAATTAGGAGATAATAATGAGGGCAGACCTAATTACAGAAATGGGACCACCATATCCAAGTTTCTGACAGATTAGATTTAGATGAACCTTTGCCAGGAAAAGTCCAGAGCTAATGCTGTGAGACTGTGGGACAGGGTCCCTAACATCTCCTTTGTCCCATGATCATTCCAGTACTGGCAGGACAGACTGTCAGAGAAGCACTTTGGTGTTCATAAACCCTGTCTTGTTTTGTCCTGTAGCAGCACAGAAACAGCCATGAGTTTCACTTCCAGGACCAACAGCTCAGGGAAAACCCTTCCCTGGCCCACCAGCTGCAGAGCCCAATAGGTGCTGCAAGCCATCCAGAGAGGTTTGAGAAATGAGAAAATGCTGAGAGAAGTGAGCAGTGGGGGATGTCCGAGCTAGAAAGGGCCTGACACTGCTCCAGGGAATGGCCCTCAGCACTGCAAAGTGCGGGGACACCTGCACCTGGGGATGTCTGAGGAAAAAGTGGGTTCAGGGCTACTCCTGCTGGAAGCAGCGTCTGTCCTTACCCCACTGAGCCCCCCAGCACAGAGCATGAAGCACTGGTGGGGCTTCCACGCACAGCCTGTGCCTGCCTTGGAATGTGCATCACGGCACAGGGAGGGGATGCACAGAGCAGCTCCAGGATGGATTGCATTGGCTGGAAGGGCAGCTCTCCTGTGCCAGGGTCGGAAGCTGGTAGAGCAAGGAGACATGGCTGTTAGGGGGGTCCTGGAATTTTTTTTCCAGGTTTCTGATCCTTGCAAACATTTGGTGACCCTGTGGCAGCAGCTCCTGGTCCCAGTGAGGCAGCGCTTCTGCCTTCCTCAGGGGACGGCGGGACAGGCACAGAGCCGTCATGGCAGGGTGCCCCAGTGACAGGGTGCCCCAGGAACAGGGTGCCCCAGGGCTCCCACCCCTCCTGAGCCAGTGGGCAGATAACAGGGCACCAAGGCTGTCACAGGGCGGCAGCGGGCACTGGCGGCTGAAACCGTGGTGGCGGCAGGCGGGGGCTGCGGGCTGCACAGCGGGGTCCAGGCTGTGAACAGAGGGTGCAGGATGCACAGAGCGGGATGCAGGATGCACAGAGCGGGGTGCAGAATGCACAGAGCGGGATGCAGGATGCACAGAGCGGGGTGCAGGATGCACAGAGCGGGATGCAGGATGCACAGAGCGGGATGCAGGGTGCGCACAGCAGGTGAAGGTTGCGCTCAGCGGGGTGCAGGGTGCTCACGGAGGGTTCAGGGTGCGCAGCGGCTGTGTTCCCCGGCCAGGGNGCACGGCGCAACTCCGGGCTCTGCTGCAGGACGAGCCGCGACTGCAGCGCGCCGCCCGCCTCAGCAGGAAGGTACGGCCGGGGGCAGGGGGACCGGGGGGGAGGTGCCCCGCAGCCGGCAGGGTCGAGCCGTGCGACGCTCGCTCCTCTGGGGCTGTCCCGCTGCGCGAGGTGGAGCCGCCCGCGGCCCGGGAGCTGGCGCTGCGGGGCCGGGTATTGCCCGCCGGCCCTGGCTCCGTCGCCTGCTGCCCTGATCTTGACGCCCGTAATCCCGAGGGCTCCGGGGGAGCCGCAGAGTCCACCGGCGGGGCGGGGGAACCTCCGCTCGGGCGTCCCGACCGCGGCTGCGCGGGGCTCCCGGTGCTGAAGCCTCGGGCCACCAAACCCAGGGCCACCAAACCCCATCCCCTGCCCCCGCATCCCCGAGATGTGGTGAGGCCCCGGCCCTTCGCCCGCCTTCCAGCCTGCTCTCGTTTTCCGCAGCCGGGATGAGCTGCGCGCTCTCCCGGCTCCGCTGCGGAAACGGGCGCAGGTTATTGTGGAATCGCTCTCGGCCCGATTTCAGCGCCTTCCCTAAAGCCCCCGAGTGCAGACGGTGTGTGCGCATCGAGGGGAGGGTGCTGTCCGTTCCGCGACATCCATGTCCTCTGCCAAGCCCTTTCCCTGCAGAGGGGCTGGGCAGCCGGCGCTGAGGTTTGCCACGGTCGGGTGGAGCCGTCCTGCATAGCCCGGCTCCAGCCGCAGCATTCCCCCGGGACGCACCCCCTTTCCAGGCAAAGCAGAGGGATGGAGACAGTGCGGAAAAAGAGGGTTCACCTCCCGATGGATAGGGACCCCCGCCCAGCAAGATGCTGTATCTGACTGGTTCTGCCCATTTCTCATTGCTGACACACACGGCCCCGATCCCATTCCCACAGTTCCAGAGTCTACAGCTGGAGCGGGAAATGTGTTTGGCTTCAAACTGCACCCAGGCCAGGGTGAATCTGTCCCTTCGCCCCCGGCTGGAGGATGGGAAGGCTTCCCTGGCCATCAAGTACCAGGAGCTGCAGGAGATCCGAGAGGCATGTTGGGATAAGCAGCAGCGCCTGGGTGAGTGGGGTGCAGCCTGCGGGCTGGGGTAGAGCCTGGCACACCCAGAGCAACCCCTGTTAATATGAGGGTCCAGGTGGGCTAAGCATCCTTGAACCTACTCCAGGGAAATGGTCCAGCCATGATCAGGAGTGGTGGGGGATGATGTTCCCTGTGATAGCAAATCCTTAGCTGGGATCAGTCACAGAATCACAGAATTATTTGGGTTGGAAGGCACCTTAAAGATCATCTCATTCCACCCTTTGCTGTGGGCAGGGACACCTCCTAAACCAGGTTGTTCCAAGCCCAGTCCAACCTGACCCTGAACAATTACAAGTCATCCACAGCTTCTCTGGGCAACCAGTGCCAGGATGGGATGGAAGCCACGGTGTGCAGGTGGCTCCAGGGATGTGTTTGGAGGTGTTTCAGTGCAAGGAATGGGGGGAGCTGATGCTTGGGGATGGGAAAGACAGCAACCCCAGCAGTGGGGACATCCAGGGGAAGGTTGGCAGCCCCAACCCCTTCTGACACACAGAGGCTTACCTGGAGAAGTGGAGCCCACAGAGTGCCCTGAGCCAGCTCCAAGCCAAGCTTGATGCCTCCGAAGCAGAGTCAGAGGTGAGTTAGCTGAGACCCCTGTGCTGTTGTCCCTTCCTCACCAGGGCCACGGACTGCTCTCCATGCCCTCCCGTATGCCAGGGCTTGCAGAAGAGTCCAGGGTTCAGGGGGTGCTCCTTCTGGTCCCACTGCCCATCCCACAGGCACAGATAAAGCAGTTCCTGGCCCAGGACCTGCCCCTCGAGTCCTTTCTGGAGTCCTTCTGCCAGAGCCGCACACGCTCCCACGTCTGCCGGACACAGCTGGAGAAACTGCAGGAGCTACTGCAGAAGGACCAGGTGCAGAAGGACCAGGTGCAGAAGGACCAGGTGGGCAGGAACCCTGTGGGCCCTGCAGTGTGCCCAGGTGCCCCAGCTAGCCTAGCACCAGCCCACCTTGCCCCATTGCAGAGTGGAGTAGCCCCCAAAGCCTTTGATCTCTCCTACGGCTTTGTGCCCGCCTTCGTCATCCCCTCGGAGGCTGTTGTGCCCTTTCCTGTGCCAGCTGCACCTCCCAAGAACCATCTCCCAGCCCTGGCACAACAGCCAGCATCTCCCTGCACCGAAATTCCCAGCCTGGGCTCTCCCCTCCGCCTCGTTGGACACATCCCCGTGCTCAGTCCCCAGCCCGGCCGTGGGCAGCAGCAGCTGCAGCACCAGAAGCAGGAGCCGCCGCACCGGTAGCAGGGCAGGGATGTGGGATGTCCCTGCTCCTGCGCCTCCACAGGCCTTGTGCGGGAACACGGGGGCAGGGAACGAGAGGGGTGAGGGGTGGTGTAGGCACAGCTCCAAAGGGCTGCGGGGTCTGCGGGGCAGGCACAGGGTGGGTGCTCGCAGAGGGATGGAGGTACTTGGTTGGGGCCGGTGCCATGGCTGGGTAGGGGGTCCTACATTTGGGGAACTGCCAGGGGGAGGTCTCTGCATCCACAGCAAGAGGAGCAGTGACAGGAGGTGGGGGTGGGTGGCTTGTAGGGATGTCAGTGGGCTTATTCGGGAGAGACAGCAGGGAAAAGAGCACGGGAGCACTGGGTGCCACATGCTTCCTAAATAAAGGCTCTTTCCATGCTCTGTGTGTGCTCTTTCCATGCTCTGCCCCTTGGCTCCGGCTGTGAACAGCAGGATGGGACAGGCAGGGAGGAAAGGGTTACCAGGGGGCACTTGCCAGGCTTGGAGGTGACTGGCAGCCAAGGAGGGCCCTCCAGCCTGAGGAGCCCCCAGACCTTTCATTCACACTTGGCTTAGGCCATCACTTCCCTGAGTGAGGGACTGAGTCACCCCAGTGGCCCATTCCGTGTGGGCTCTCAGGGTGAGCAGCTGCCTCTGCAGCCTGGGGGAGGTGAGCGTGTCCTCTGACAGCTGCAGCACTAAAAGTGACAGTCTAAGCAGCAGGGTAAGCTGTGCTGCCATGGTCTGTCTGTCTGTCTGTCTCTCAGACCATGGGCAGCACCCAAGGCACCCAGCCTGTTCAGGAAACACTGGGCAGGCCCTGGCCACCCCACGGTCCTGCTGGGCTGACCACCACCCCACTGTAGGGTGGGAAACCTTGGGGTCCTTTGGGAAGCTGCCAAGCCAGGTGAGCCCTTGCCCTGGGGAGGTTTCTGCAGCTGGTCCTGTCCAGTTTGGAGCATATACTAGCTGGTCCAGGCGGGTGGCTGGACACCCCAGTTGTGGTGATCCTGGCAGGGGTGGTCTGTGCACCCTGGTGCACCCTATATCCTGGAGACTGAGGGGTATCTGCCTGCCCACTGCCAGCAGCAGCCCCAAGTCCTTGGAGGCCAGCTGGGTCTGGGGACGAGGTTCTGCACAGCACAGGCAGGGACACTGGCTCACAGGCAGAAGCTGACAGCAGACAGGGTGACCCCCTGTGACCCCCCTGCCTGCACAGTTGCTCTCCCTGCCTGTCCCTGCCCTGAAGAATGAAGTCAAGGAGGGTAAAGGTGCTCCTGCTTGCTCTGGGGAGGAGGAGGAGGAGGGGTTGCCACTGGGTATGCACCTGCATTCCTATCTGCTGGAGCAGGCAGCAGCCTGGGCCCAGCCCAGCCCCTCTGCCAGCTGGTGTGCAGCCAAACCTGGGCAGGGAGCTGGGGGTGCCCCCTCATCCCTGGCTCTGTGAAAGCCAGGCTGGATAAGGAGCAGCCCCCAGCCCAGGAGGGCCAGAACAGCTGGGAGAAGAGGGGTGCCCCCCCACCTCCCCAGGAAATCCAAGCCATAAACCCCAGGCAGCAGGGTGCAGAAGGGGTGCAGACCTCAACTGGGGCCAGCCAGGAAGGGGCTGCCAGTGTGCCCCAGCTGGGGCCCCCAGAGCAGGCACTGGGGCCATTGAGGGAGGTCTATTAACAATTAACTCTATTAACCAAGGAGTGGCCCAAGGGGATGGTGCTGAAGGGAGGGGGAGCTGCCAACCGTAGCAGCCCTTCCCTGGGAGGACAGAACCACCGCCAGCAGGACTGGGGTGCAGAGTTGTGCCCACACAGCCGAGGGCTGCGGCTGTCCCAGGGGCTGTCCCCTCACCCCATCCCTGCCAGACCAGCCCCTTGTGGCGGGTGGAGGCTGATGGGCACCCCTCACTGCTGCTCAGGGCTCTGCTCCCCCGGCCTTCAGCTCCCTGTTCCTGACCCTCATGTCCCCAGCCCAGCTGCCACAGTCAAAGATCTGCCGACAGACAGGTTTAACCCCTTCCTTTCCAAAGAGTAAGCCAGCTACTCCAGGAGGAGGCCCTGATGAGGCGCTGAGACCCCACACTTGCAGGCTGCAGCACCCACCAGCTGAGGGGAGCAGTTCAGCACCCCAAACCTGCAGTTATGGGGGGACATCAGCCCACAAGAAGGGGTGGGGAGTGGGGCCTGCACTGACCTTGCAAGGTCTCAGCACCAGGGCCATCAGGCTTCATCCAGCTTGTCTAAGTTTCCATGGAGCCTTAGATTTCCTTAGTTTGTCACAGCATCAAATTACCAAGTGGCTTTTAGCTCAGATTTTGGTGCTTCCCTCTGATGTCTGTTGTCAGTGATTCAAGGGTGGGAATGAGCCACGCCAAAGAACCCAGAATAATCCCTGGGGTGAAGGTGCAGGGTAGAGCAGTCTGGGCCTGGATGGGTCAGCACGGGGCTGAGGCTGAGGCCCCACCAGCAATTCACCCTCAGACTCCTTTTGGTGACACAGAGCATGCAAAACCTGATGCCAGGGCTAAGAGAGTGAAGGACAAGCATCCAACATGGATGCACCACTTGCAGGCAGGTGAAATGTGGAGTCACAGAACGAGGAAGTGAGGGGTAGGATGTGCTAGAATATGTGTAAAAATGGCCCCAGCGGGCTTGAGACGGAGGAGGAAGAAACCCCTACTGGGATCATCACACTCCTCCCAGCAAAGCCTCAGGATACTCAAGGTGACATCCCCAGCTGAAACTGCCACCTCTCCTCCCCTCTGAGGGCACGGGCCAGGAGGGGCTGTGGACAGCTGCTACTGCAGTCTGTTACTGAGATCTGTGTTGTAGGGACTGGACACATCCTCAACGGAGGAAAAGGACCTGGGAGTATAAGCTGTTCCCTGCTGTGACCCCTGCCAGTGGCTGCCTTGCCCCAGCTGCAGGTGGGCTCCTGTTCTCACAGGAACAACCCTGTGTGTGTCAGTATCCCCAAGGATGCTGACACCAAGCATCCAAGGTTCCCAAGATGTAACACAGTCAAGGCCACAGGGAATTACTGAGCTTCACCCTCTGCTGATCTTCCAACACTGTACAGCCCACAGCCCCTGCCACCTCACACTCCTGTCACCATCAGCCCCTGGCAGCTACACAGGCTGTGCTCACCTGGCTAAAGGAAAGCAGCAGGAGACCCAGTTGCTTCTGCCACCTCTCCCTCAGGGAAACAACTGGGGAACAAAAAGAATGCAGTGACACTGTTGACACAAGGAGAACAAGAGGCAGAACAGCGGTATGCTGAGAGCTGGTAGGCATTTGGACCAGCTCCAGCCTTTCTGCCCAAGCTCCTGAAATCCTTCCCAGAGCAGAGGAGCAGTCAGACCTCCTGGGGAAATAGAACCCCCCTCCCCACCCTCTTCTTCACTGGCTGAAGTCAAGATGTGAAACACCTGCCTGTCCCCCACCCCTGTTTTCCAGCAAGTGCAAGGAATATTTACCACCCAAGCCCACCAAAAGAAAGATGTGTCATTTTATCACCAATTTATGGCGGGATGTCTTTAATCTTCACGATACATCATGGAGACCTGAAAAGGAAGAACCAGTAGCAGGAACTGCCCAAACCTTGGGTAGGAGCTGGAGAAATGCTCCCAAGTGCCCACTGCTTCCCACAGACATCACTAGCTTTTCCAGCCTGGAAAGTAATGTTTCCTGCCAAATTCTGTCAACAAAGCTACCTCAGATCTTTCGAGTGATTTGGTTTACAGAATGAAGATAAGCATGAAAATGCATCAGCAAGGGCAGCAAGAGACTTTCCCTCTGTAGCCAGAGAACACCAGGCTCCTGCTTCTCCCATGATAACATTTCTGTAATCTCAGGTAAAGGGGCAGAATGGCAGCCAGCGAGGATCTTGGAAAGCTCTCTGCCCCTGGGCTGAATTCACTCCAAGCATGCAGCAGCCTCTAGTGTGCAGCTGCCAGTGGCACAAGGCTTTTGAGAGCAAGCAGAGAGCAATCCTGCACAACCAGCAGCAACAGTGCTCCCTGCCGTGCCACTGCCTCAGGCTCCAACCAGGATCACAGAACTCCACAGTGGAAAACACTTTTAACATTCTTGTGCTGGGACAAAACACAACCCAGGGTCTGGGTCATGAGGTAACAAGGGCTGGGCCTCTGCTCACCCCCTTGACAGCAAATCCAGTGATGCACAGTCTGTGGCACTCTCAGGCCACTGCCATGAAGCTTCTCTCCCTCTAGGTAGCAGCAGCATAGCACAGGTGAACCTTCACCCAAGGAGAGAGAAAAGCTTCTGTGAAACACAATCTTTAGTTCTCAGAACACTTCAATATTAAAATAGGCAAATACACTTGTGCAAATGATGCTCAGATACATGTAAAGCACAGGAAACAGTACTTGGTGCTCATGGCCAAAAGCCTCAGAGGCAGGGGCTTGTATAAAGTTTCTGGCAGGACCTAGACAGGACAGAGGACTTTGGATGCCAGAGTGTTTTGCCTGCACCTCCAGGCAGTGTCACATGCTGATCAGGACATGAACCACCAGGGGCTTGGGTTTCATTTTTCGAGTCTGAACCTAAGACTTCTATACCCGCCACCCTGAGTGGGGTAATGCAGTTTGGACATCAAAAACTCCCCAGAGATGTGGTACCAGCAGGTGTGATAGCACAGAGGGGGCAGATCTGGATCAGCACAAACTAGAGCCACACCTGAGTGTGAGTGAGCACAGCCCTGAACACACACAGCACACACCACCTCTGACAGCCTTTAATCTCAGCTGCAGCTCACAAGAGGCCCCTGGGGCTGTGCCAAAAGAAGGGACACATCCCAGTGCAGAGTCCAGGAACCGTGTTTACTTGTCAGGCACTGTGTCTGCAGGTGGCACTGCTGAGGGGGACACATCAGAGCCTGCAGAGTTCCTGCACCACTTCTGCAAGGTCATGCTGGTGGCACAGCACAGCCTAGCCCAGCCTGTGGACCAGAGGGTATCCAGAGGTCACATCCTGTGCCAGCCAAGGGCACTCTTTGTCTGCAGGTCGTGATGGCAGAGGGGCCAGATCACAGCCTACGGAGCCTGCTGGTCATATACCGTCCCTGAAGGTCACACTGGCAGAGTGAAATGTCCCAGCCTGAGCAGCAGATAGACGGTGTCTGCCAACAGCAGCTGCAGGGCGCACTCCCAGCCCGCTGCCGAGCTCCCTCGTAACACTGTGGAGCTGGGTGGGCCCCCCGGGGGCTGCCCAGCCCCGCCGCTGCCCCGCTGTCACTTGAGGCCGTAGAGGAGAGCAACGCCCAGGAAGAAGAGGAGCCCGATCGAGAGATCGGAGAGCGCCCTAAGGCGTCCCTGTGCCGCGGCCTCCTCCCGCCGGAGGCGCAGCTGCTCCCGCCGCGCCCGCAGCATCTGCTCCCGCTGCAGCTGCTCCCCGTAGTGCGCGCGGTAGAAGGCGTCGAAGTCGAATGGAGGCGGGACGGGCCCCGGGCGGGCAGCGGGGGCGCGGGGTGGCGGCGGGGCGGTGGCGGGAGGGCCGCCCGAGGGCC
>VXAC01003957.1:33856-47540 GCA_013399225.1 Rhipidura dahli
CAGCCGGGCCGCGGGGCCGCGGGGAGGAGCCGCCGCAGCCGCCCGAGCGCCGCCAGCTCCATGAGGGCCTCAGCGCCCGCCCGCCGCCATGCTGGAGCCGCAGCGCGGGAAAATGACGTATGCAGATACACGGCCCGCTGGCCGGTGACGTCACGCGGCGGAGTGGCTGTCGGGCAGTGACGTCACGCGGCGGCAGCATGGCGGGCAGCGGCCGCCGGCCCGAGCACCGCGGGCCTCCCGAGCTGGTGAGCGGGGATGGAGGGGAACCGGGCGCGTCTGGGGCGGCTCCTCCTCGATGTGCCGGTCCTCACCACCCCCGCTGCTCTCTCGTTACAGTTCTACGATGAGGCGGAGGCGCGCAAGTACACACAGAAGTACGGTGGGCCTGGTGCTGCGGCGCTGCGGGGCCGGTCGTGAGGCGGGCAGCGGGGTCTGGCCTGGGTCCTGCCGGGAGTAGCGGGGGCCCTGCCGCGAGGCCTGGGCGGTCCGGCCCCGACATGTGGCAGCGGGGGGGAGGGGAGAGGAGGGGAGAGGGTCCGATCCGACCGTGGGGCGGTGGGGGTTCAGATCCAGCTGCCGCCCTGCGCTCACGCTCTGCCTGTGCCGCAGCTCCCGGGTGGTGGAGATCCAGTCGCAGATGTCGGAGCGCGCTGTGGAGCTCCTGGGGCTGCCCGAGGACCGTCCGTGCCTCCTCCTGGACGTGGGGTGAGCGGAGCACGTTCCATGGAGCGTCTGGGGCTGGAGGGGTGCGCAGGGCGAGGGGGCAGCCAGGTCCCGCAGCACCAATGTCTCTTTTGGGCTGAAGAAGAGGGACAGGCTGCTGTAACGCTGCTCGTGTGCTGCTGTAACGCAGCAGCAGCCTCAGACCAGCCCCACGATCCCAGCACTTTCTCCTTTCCTCCCTTTAGCTGCGGCTCAGGGCTGAGTGGGGATTACATCTCCGAGGAGGGTCACTACTGGATTGGTATGGACATCAGCCCTGCCATGCTGGGTGAGCACAGCCTCCCCTGAGACCCCCACATCGCCCCAGAGGCCCCAAAAGTGGGAGCTGGTTGCCTGAGCTGTGTTCTGTTCTGTGCAGATGTAGCTGTGGAGAGGGAGGTGGAAGGAGACCTTCTCCTTGCAGATGTGGGTCACGGCATTCCCTTCAGGCCTGGCACGTTTGATGGGTGCATCAGGTGAGTCTGTGCATGGAACTGAGCTCTCCTGGTGCCCCACAGGACTGCACAGCACACATGGTGCCCATCTGGTAACTCACAGGTGAGAGGGACTGGCCTTGGCAGCCGCTCTCTTTGCTCTGTGCAACTTGGCTCCATCACTTCAGGATAAACCTCCAGAACTGTGGATGGTAGGAACAGCTTGTGACAGCTGTTTCCCAAGGGATGCTTGTCCTTTTGTGCTGGAGAGCTAGGAGTTTTGTTGGAGAAAATATAATGGAATTGGGAATATTGTCAGGATGCCTGAGACCTGCACCAAGGAGGAGATCAGAGTATGTGGCATTGCTCAGAAGGGTCAGTCCCTGGATCAAGGATTTGATGGTTGGTTTTGGGATGAAGGGGACAGAAGGATGCTGTTAGAGAACAGCTGAGAAGAAGCAGGGACTGTCCACTGCTGAGCTAAAAGCTCTGTTTTAGATTGCTCACTGGGAAGACCTGCTTGGTCTGGCAAGGGACACAGCTGAGCCCTTGAATTCTCATCAGGAACTGTAGTGATTGGACTAGGAATGGATTCAAGCTGAAATGGGGAAAATTTAGGTGAGATACACAGAAGAAATCCTTTCCTGTGATGGTGGGGTGCCCAGAGCAGCTGTGGCTGCCCCTGGATCCCTGGCAGTGCTCAAGGCCAGGCTGCACAGGGCTTAGGGCAGCCTGGGACAGTGGAAGGTGTCCCTGCCCATGGCAGGGGGTGGAATAAGCTGAGCTTTAAGGTCCCTTCCAACCCAAACCATTGTGTCATTCTGTGATCTGATCACCTGGACTGAAGGGGATGCCTGGTGATGCTTTTGTCCTTTAACTTACACATCGTGTTGAGTTTTAGCACAGCGAGTCTCCAGAGGAGTTTGTGTAACTGAAACAGAAGGCAAAGCCACACAGAGGAAATTAAATCCTTTCTCTGAGGCCCAGCACGTGCTTAGTACTGGAATTCAGCTCAAAGGGAGGTGGCAAACTCTGTGAAGGGACCAATGACTCGGTGTCCTGGGGATCTGATTTTCCTTCTCAGTATTTCCGCAGTGCAGTGGCTCTGTAATGCTGACAAGAAATCACACAGCCCCCCAAAGCGCCTCTACAGATTCTTCTCCACTCTTTACACTGCCCTGGTAAGTGCCACCCTCTAGCCAGGCCTCTGCTGCTATTATTTAGCAAGATACTTCAAGTTTTAAGTAAATGCTGCCCTCAAGCAGAACTGGCAGGAGCACCCACTGCCTGCCTTCCTGCCTGGTGCTGCTTCTCAGCAAGGTTGGAATTGATGGTCTTGGTGGTCTTTTCCAAACTTAACAGTTCCACGATTCTGATCATGATTGTGATCCCTGGTGTTCCCCCTGTGCCTCACTGGTTCTGTGGGCTGGGCAGCTCTCCTGGGAGCCTTGTCCCGGAGGTTTTGGGGAAGAGTGAGCTCGTCTGGGGCTGGGATGGGGTGACCAGAGGGGTTACCTGCACTGAGAAAAGTGTGTGACCAGCTTTATTTCCTGCAGGCCCGAGGATCCCGAGCTGTGCTGCAGTTGTACCCCGAGAACTCAGAGCAGGTACAGCCCATCAATCAGTCAGGAAGGGGCACAGGAACAGAAATATCCTGTTTGGGGCTCTGAATGCATTGTGTTCTTCCACACCAAGTCGGTGTCTGTCCTGCTTGCAACTTGTAAAGCTCTTCAAAAGCCAAATGAAATAACCTCTAATGAGGATTCCCAGTGCAATTTCTGTTGTTTCATAGATTGTCTTGGGCTGAGCCTTAAAATTAAAGTGGCAGGACACAATGTGGATGTGGGTTTGAAGACTGGCTGTAGTCATCAGCACTGCACAGCAGTTACTGCACTGTAACTCAGGTCTGTAAAATACAGCCCAGTATCCCTCTCCTAGAGAGTCTGCTGTGCCAGCTAACCCAGGCTAGACTGAGGAGCAGGGAATTGGTGTCTGGATGGTACTACAGAACCAGGAGATAGGTGCAGAGCTTAGCAGGAGGAGGACCAGTCCATCTTGGGAATGCCCAGTCAGCTGTGGTCCTCCAAGAGGTTTCTTGGGCTTTCCTGGGAATGAGTGTTAATTAACTGTTGCACCTGCTGCTTTTCCCAGCTGGAGCTCATCACAGCCCAAGCCATGAGAGCTGGATTTACAGGGGGAATGGTGGTCGATTACCCCAACAGTGCCAAAGCCAAGAAGTGAGTGCTGGATCTCTCTGTGTGTTTGGGGTGAGGCCTGGGTTTAGCAGTGATTTTTTTGTTTGTTTGTTTTTCCCTGAGCTGTTCTCTCTCCCATTATAGAGTCCTGGACAGAGGTTACAGCTTAGATCTGACTCTGTTATAAACCATCTCAGTCTTGCTTGGGGACTGAGACTCAAATCTGAATCCCAGGTTCATGCTCCTTATTCTTGTTCTTTCAGGTTCTTCCTCTGTCTCTTTGTTGGGACGTCTGGCACGTTACCAAAGGTGAGAACCTCCATGAGGCAGCAGAGCTGCTGTCCTGGCTGCTGGGTGATGTGGAAGAGCTGTGAGCATTGTGGGAGCCAAACAGCTTTGCAAGTGCAGATGTGACTTTACACATTTTCTGCCACTCACCAAGCCCTGCTCTCATAGAATTACAGACTGGTTTGGGTTAGAAGGGACCTTAAAACTCAGCTTGTTCCACCCCTTGACATGGGCAGGGACACCCTCCACTATCTCAGGTTGCTCCAAGCCCTGTTTAGTCTGGCCTTTAAAACTTCCAGGGATGGGGCAGCTGCAGCTTCTCTGGGCAACCCATGCCAGGGCCTCACCACCCTCACAGGGAAGAATTTCTTCACTATCCAGTCTGACCCTTCCCTCTTTAAAGCCATTCCTCTGACATCTGTTTTTTTTTGCCATGATTTCTGGAAGACCAGTTTGTTCCTGCTCTGATCCCTGCATTCCCTTTAGTTTTGATGGGCTGACTAATAGCTGTGCCTGGTCCAGAGGAGAAAACAACTTCCCAATTTTGCTTTCCAGGGCCTTGGTACAGAGTGTGCCAGTGAAGAGCTGCACCAGGCAAAGTTCACCAATGAGAGGTATCATGTGGGGGGGAGGCTGCAGCTTCTCCCCAACAAGGAGTGGGGGGTTTTGAGGGCTGGGTTTTACTGGGGACCACATTGCTGCTGTGTGAGAAGCAGTGGGAGGGGAAGGACAGGGAGGACTCCTAGCAGCCCAGGAGAGAACTGCTTTATCTTCCCAAGGGCCTGGAGACAGGGAACAAAACTATCCCAGGCCTTTTCCATGGGGTTGTAGGTGCTTACCCTAGAGCTGCACCCAAGCAGTCAGTCAGGTGTGCTTCCTGTCCAGCACTGGGCTCTCCAGCTGGGGCCGGCAGTGTAGGAGAGGGAATAATTACAGGGCTCGTGACAGAGCCATGGAGGCAGGCTGCTGTGCCCGAGTCCTGGCGCTCCCTTTTTCCTCCTGTCCAGGTCTTTGCTCAGCTCTGCTTAGCTGTGCCCTGGGGGGTTTCTACTGCTGGCCACCCAGGTCTCTTCCCACAGCAGTGATGCAGGGAGGAAACCCTCTTGCAGCCAGTGGGAGAGACAGAGAACAAAAACCAGAGGAAAGTCGTCGTGGCTGCTAGGAGCTTGTGGTTGCCATGTTTTCCTGACTCTTACATTGCTGTTCTCTGCTCACTTAGTCTGAAGGGTATCTGGTCTTGGAGGGCAATAGCAGAGCTGGGAACTTTTTAGGAAGCCTGACTTTGTCTGCCTTGTTTGGAGTAGAGCATAATCCCCTGAGATCCCAGAGTAGAGCATGCTGCTGGTGTGACATGAGGTATGGCATGGTGTGCTGGACTGCTGGAGTTCATAGGTCAGGATCCCTCAGCTCCAAGCCAGGGCTGGAATCAACCTCCTTCTCCAGTGTGTCTGGAGTTTGGCCACATGTCCCAGGGCTAGCTGAGCGTCTCCTCTAGGGGTGGTGGGAGGGAAACTTGCTACTTTTGTGGCCCAGTTCTGGGTGACAATCCTCCAGGGCAGAGCAATGTGCACCCACACCTCAGTTGCTCTCCAGCTGCTGTCCACTTTCCCCATAGGACACGGTTCAGAAATGTCAAGGGCAAGTCTGTAAAGAAGAGCCGGGACTGGATCCTGGAGAAGAAGGAGCGTAGAAGACGCCAGGGCAAGTGAGTCCTGCCTCAGAGGCTGGCCTGGCCTGCTGTCACCTGCCACAAACCTGCTCCCTTCCCCTCCCAGCATGACCTGCAGGTGCTGAGCTGTTTCCTGCTTTTCCCCCAGGGAGGTGCGAGCAGATACGAAATACACGGGTCGGAAGCGCCGTCCTCGCTTCTGAATCACTCTGGACACTGCTGGCATGGAAGGTGGCACATGGAAGCAAGCCCTCCTGGGGATGGCACCCCATGCCTGGACACTTGCTGGGACTGGTCATTGTGGCTCTTGAAGGGGCAGACTGGCTTAGGTGCTGCCAAACAGCAAAGTTTCCAGCACTGTTGCCCTGGTCAAGGTGCAGACAATGCTCTGGCCACTCGGGTGTCTGCAGTGCCATCGCTTCCCGAGTGCAGTGAGCCAGCTGAGTTCCAGGTAAGCCAGGACGTGATACGCAGTTCCTCACTAAAGAGTCAAAGAGTTGGAAGTGTTTGCTCATCTCCTGCGTCCTGCCGTTGGCACTGGGAGTACTGAGGTGGGAATATGGTACCTTGTTCCCTGCCAGCTTCCCCTCTGCCTGCAGAGGATCCACACTATCCAAGTGCAGAACCACAAGGACAAAGTTCCTCCTGGCACAAGTGTTATTCCAGTAGCCATTTGCTCATGTAGGTGCTTGGTGCCAAGCCCACCACTTGCTTTAGTGCTTCCAGGCTTCTGGGGCTGACTGCACCCCCCATCACCTCTTCCCTTCCCTTGAAGCAAGGAGAGGTGCCATCCAGAGCTTTACAGTTACAAATGTTTATTCTACATAAAAATTCCACAAAATGGGAAGCTGTTTTGCACCCAAAGCCTTGGGAGAAGAAAGGGATGCTAGCAGGGAGGGAAAGAGGGAAGGAGGAGAGAGGCAACATAGAGTGTCATCCAGCCCAGTGAGACAGAGCAAGCCAGGGTCAAGATCCACATAGAAAACAAGGACACTTAGCTCACAGTACAGCAACAGTAGAACTCCACAGGGGGCTCGGAAAGCCTTCAAGTACATTAATTACAAAAAAAACCCAATCCCCAGTTCAAGTGCAAGCTGTGCGTGCCCCACACTGCTTATGGAATACTGCATCAACAGGCTCCCGGCACGGGGAGGGTGGGTGGCACTTGGAACAGAGGTGGTGGAACCCAAAGGACAAGCGGGTGCAGGTTGGGGGCTGGAAAGAAAAGGTGAAACGTCTTCCCAAAGCACAACCACACTTGGTGATTTGGTCTGTACATGCAATGACAAGTAGGTAAAAAGGAACTCAATGGGGCTTCCCGTAGTGCAGGGGTAATTATTGCACCAAAACACCCTCCCCTCACAGCGAGGACAGTGTGAGCCTGCCTGTGGGGCAGCAGTGGTGGCCTGCTCCTTGTCTCCCTTGCTTTGGAGCCCAGCACCGCTGCTGCCCACAGGATCCCAGCAAAGCGCCAGCGGTCCTGACTGGCCCCATCCGACTCCTGCTGCTGTGGGGGCTGCTGGCAGTGGTGGTGCCAAAAAGGAGCAAGGGCCAAGAATCCCCCTTGGTGGTTCCTGGCCTTGTGCCTTGACAGGGGTGCCACAGCCCTGATGTCAGGTGAGCTTGTGCCACTAAAGCTGCTGCTTGGAAGAAAAAAAAAAGTCACCTTGTGCTAGCAGTGGGCATGGCTGCAGGGCAGGAGCCCGGGAGGAGGGTTTTCCTGCCTGCCCAGTGTTATTGCTTCCTGGAGGGGCCCTGGGGCTCTTGCTGGCCTGGCAGAGTGAGCATGGACAGCAGTGGCGGGATGCTGCTGGGGGACAGGAGCATGGTCACTCCCTTTTCCTGCAGCCAGATGTCCCCCTGGAGCAGAGACCCTGCCCTTGCCTACCTCCAGCTCCTGCCTGCATGGTCCAGGTGCCCCAAGCCCTTCAGTGCACACAGGCTGCAGCGCTGGAGCTCACATGGGTTGGTGTGGGACTGTGAAAGAAGGGGGCTTTGGTCCGGGATGTTCCCACGGCCACACCCTGAGGGGCTTGGACTGGGCAGTGCAGGGGACCAGGCTGGACCCAATGGCAGCTGCATGCAACGAGGGGCTCTGTGGGGGAGCCTCGGGTGACAGTGGAAGAGAAGGAGCCATGTCAGGGCTGCTGCTGGGCAGGGCTGGCCCTGGGGAAGGCAGCACTCTGTGGCTGCACCCACTGCCTTTTCCCTGCACCCAGGGGCACCCCACACGGCCAGCACCTGAGCCACAGCACCGTGCCAGCTTGTGGAGCAGCCCTGCCCTGGTGCTGGTGGGAGCTGGGAGGTGATGCTGTCTGAGGCTGGAATACTGGCTGCCATCAAGTGTCCCTTTTCTGCTACCAGCACCTGGGCTGACAGCCAGCCCCTGTACCACAGTGGCAGTGAGCCTGACTGACCTTGGGACTCCTCTGTGGTGCTCTGGCATGTGCACAGGCCAGCCAGAGCCCTGGGGTCTCCAGAGGAGGGTGGGGGCAGAGCCTTGTCCCAAACCCAAGGGAAATGGGCAGTCGCAGCAATGAACCCCCCTGAGCTGCCAGTGGGCTTGGACCCCACGGCAGCTGCATCCATGTCATGGGCACAGAAAGAGGGCACAGGGCACCCAGGTAGTCCCACGGCACCCCACTGAGAGCAGGTGCCTCACTGGATGGCTGGGCAGAAGGGCACTGTACCAGGAGCAGCAGGGTGCCAGGAGGTGGCACTCAGGCAGTCGGGCAGTGGCCTGTTCAGGACAGTGTTGGATACAGGAGGAAGGCTGCTACTCCTTGTTTGCAGGGGGCTGGATGCAGCCATGGGCTGCTCATGGGACCACAACAGGAGAAAGCCCAACTGCTTCCAACCCCCAGCCATGGGTATGGAAAAGCAAGTCTGGAGCAGCCCTGCTCGCAGGCAAATGCTGCCAGGGGCTGTGGACATCAGCAACAGCCCCAAACCCTGGTGGGCAGAATCCAGGCCTGTGGGCAACAGGAGCCAGGACCACCCTGTGCCAGGGCTGAGAGCACAGTGATGAGGCTGCATTGCAGGGTGAACAGCCAGCGAAATTTGCTGGCCTTAAGACTACCCATGCCACCCTGCCCTGTCGGGCTGGCATCCAGGAGCAGCACTGGTCCCCACATGCTGTATTCCTGTCCCCAGGAAACTGTGATGGCCCCAAGCAGCAGCTCATTCCACACTGCTCCATCAGGCACCCACCACCCACAGTGGCATGTCCAGCCCTTGGCACCCTACTGGGGTGAGGGCTCATTTAGGGAGGGGATAGCCCTGCCATCAGTAGAGTGGCAGGGATGGAGCCCCAGAGCCAGACACAGTCACTGGCCAGGCAGGGCCGGGCAGAGCACACCCCTGGGGAAGGGCCCTGAAGAGAAGCAGCCCAAGGGAAGGTGTTTGCAAGCACAGATGCAGCTGACAGACATGAGAGTTCGAGGTGATGGGCAAGCCGGGGAGGTTGACTGGGCACCATATTCCCAAGGACCCCTAACACCCATCATCGGTCCCTCCTCCTCCTCAGCTGTCACTAAGAGACTGCCCATCACAAGAGGAGCAGCAGTGCCCAAGGGCACTTCTGTTCCCCACCTGGTGCCAGCCAGCCACCCAGCCTGGAGCAGTGATGAGAGCTTGGGTTCCCCACCCCAGGGTCCCCCTTGCGCCCATCACCATCGCCTGCCCCCCACCTACGCCCCGGGGCCGGAGCTCCCTCCACACAGACGCACCGCACCGCACACACAGCGTCACAAACAACCATGCATTAGAAACTGAAATGCTGCTGGGAGGCTCCGGGGCTGCGTGGGTTGCTCCGGCGTGGCTGCAGCCCCATGGCACGCGCGGCTCCATCCATCACACACAAACAGTCCCGTGGGGTGAGTCTAGCCGAAAATGCCGCCGAAGGTGGAGGCGATGACGATGCCCAGGATCACACAGCAGATTATGATCATGATCTTCTTCTGCTCAGGTGTGCCAGCAGCGGTAGGGAGAGAGGGGAGGGGGGGATGGTGAGTGTTGGGGCAGGATGGACCCAGGAGCTTGGAATGGCAGTCTGTCCTGTTCCCCTTTGGCTGTGGTGGGCTCTGAGCAGCACCTTGGGAGCCAGAAGGGCTCTGGCAGTCCTGGGCAGGGATGGGCACCTCTGCTCCCGCTTCAGCCCTGAGTTGGCAGAGCTGAGCTGGTGGTCCTCAGGTCCCCAAGCTGACACAGGACCGGGTGTTGGGAGCAGGACAGGCAGCTGGCACTGTGCTCAGTGTCTGAGCTGGACCATGATCTTTCCCTACTTTTTTTTGCAAGGGACATGGCTCTCACAGCTTGCCTAGTCCAGGGGTCCACCTTGTCCCTTTTCCTCCCTCCAAGCAGCACCCCTGCCCTACGGCTCATTGTCAGCTCTCACAAAGATTGTGCTGGGAGCTCTGCCTCAGCTGTGCAACCCTCAGGACGTGGGCTGCTCCCAGTGGTGTGGGGTAATGTGGTCCCTGGGCACCTGCAAAGCTGTGCCAGGCTGCCTAGAGCAGGCAGGGTGCCAGCCGGGCCCTGCCCCTGGGATGCAGGTGTCAGCAGTGCAGGCAGAGGCAGATGGGCCCCAGCCAGAGCCGTGACTCACCCGTCTGGCTTTGCTCTGGTACTTCACCGCTTTTTTGGTGTCGGACACAGCCCGCTCCACATAGTCCACCGAGTGCTCCACGTTGTACTCGATGCGGTCAATCATTTCTCCCTGCAGGAGGAGGACACAGCCCACGCGTGCGTGCAGACGTGAGCTCCTTCTTGCTCCGCTGCTCCCTGGCTCCGGGTGGATGCTGCCCTGCCCAGCAGCCCTGCGTGGAGAAAAGCACTTTTAGCTGCCTGTGGGCACTGGGTGTTTCCTGGGGTGCTCTGGCATGCAAGCTCTGGACTGCATGCCCCATCCCAGAGGATCTCTGTGAACATCTCAGCAGGGAGACAAGCCAGGGTGAGGGACAAGAGAGTCCCCAACCCGGTCCTGGCACTGACCTATCCAATATCTCAGGTGACATCAAATCCACAACCGGACCTACACCAGCACCACACCACGTGCTGCTGAAACCCGAGGCACGGCAGGGAGCAAGGAGAGCACCAGTAGCACCACGTGGGATGCTCACAAAACCATGCACATGCAGGGACCAGGGACCACTGCTCCGATCCACACAAATGCTGCACTGAAGGCAGGAGGGTCCAGAGCAAGGCCAGCCGAGATTGCAGGGCCCTGCAGGGACCTCTGCCCCAGGGCATAGGGCTGTTCACAGAACCCACTGCTGCAGGGGTAGGTTGGGAATGGGGGCTCCTGTGGGTGTGGGGACACAGATTGGGGCGAGCTCCTCCAGCCTTGTTCACCTCCTTTGGCCCCATCCTGACAGAGTAGGGAAACAGCCAAGTCCTGCAGCAGCTGGACAGGGTTGGCAGGAATGGGAGGTTTGAAGCCCCATGTCCTCCTGCATGGCATGGAGGGAATTGGTGCCTCAGAGCCATGGGCTGATAGCCAGCAACTCTGCAATGCCCATTTCTCAACCTAATGCTGGAGAGCACAGGGAGGACAAACCTTGAGGCCCACAGGTGCTGAGCACTAAGCCCCACCACCTGCTCCCTGTCTTGCCTAAAGCTGCTGCTTCTTTTCCCTGCCTGTGCCATGCCTAGGGCAGAGCAGAGCTGCCAGCCCTGCTGCCTGCCCAGCACCCCTCTGTTCCCAGTGCCAGCAGCTCCGAGCTTCTCACCCACAGGACAAGGGTGCTGGCACAGTCCAGCCCTTGGAGCAGGGCAGGGAATCATAAATTCCCCATGTATGTCCCCCATGGCAGACAGGACAGGCCACCAACACCACCGGGCCCCAGTGACCCTTGCCCTCCTGCCCCTGGCCATCCCAGCGCCACGCGAGCGGCAGCCATGCAGGAGCAGCCATGCAAAGCAGAGCATGCAGCACCAGGGGGCTCGGCCCGTGGGCCTTTACCTGCCACCGACGTCTCCTCGGGCCATGGCAGCATGGCGGGCAAGAAGGGGGGTGAGCAAACACACAGGAGCCCGCGCCTGGCTGGAGGGACTGGTGCCGTGGGCTGGCAGCACAGCCCAGGGGGCACCCTGAGCTCACCCACCTGGGCCTGGTGCTCCAGGAAAGACCATGAAATCTCCCCCTGCATGGCAGCCACCCACTGCCCTCCTTGTGAGCCCCTCACTTAACCTCCCACCCCCCACACACAGCACCCCAGCTCTGGGATGCCAGGTGAGTGATTCCAGCCCTGGGGACCCCAGTTCAGCCCCACTGGGAGCCATGCTGCTCCTAGATGTGGTTTTTCCTCTCAGCACCCACCCAGGCAGGGGAGCACTGTTCTCCAGCTTCCCCACCCACCGCAGGGAGCCCCATTGCCCTCCAACCCCTTGAGGTGAGCCCCTGGGCTGCACCATTTCCCCACCTGGCTCTCCACCAGCATGGCCATGTCCATGAACATGTCGTGCAGCTCTCGGATGCTGTTCTCCAGTTTGATGATCTCGCTGTGCCGTGTCTCAATCTCATTCAGTGCCTGCTTGGTGATGTTTGAATCCATGATGATCTGCAGAGAAAATAAGGCCACTGAGCACCCTGCTCAGCCCCAGCTCTGACACTGGATCTGGGGGCACTAAGAGAGGGATGAGCAGGAGCTACAGAGCCCTTCCAACCAGCCCAAGCCAGCTAGTTTGCAGCAGGATGCTGGGATGCAGACTGCTCCAACAGCATCCTCAGGCCAGACCTGAGCCCCTTGGCCCCCCTCCTACACGGGCTGTGTTCTTTACTCGTGTACTGAGGCCACTGTGGCAGCATGTCCACCATGCCCCCTGGGCTGAGGGGGCTGGCTCAGCTGCAGCTTGTGCCAGTGCTTACCCCAGAGGAGAAGATGGCCGGATTGCCGCTCTCCAGCATGTCCTCCAGCTCCTCACTGGTGGTGGTCCTGCCAGCTGCAACAACACAACACAGGTCAGCCAGGAGCCCCCTGTCCTCACCATTGGTCCCACAGCCCCACCACAGGGCTCTTCTGGCTTCATGGTATTTTTCCCAGGAGTGAAACAGAGCAAAGGTTTCAGCCTCAAGAGCATACAGGGCAGTTTGAGGGGCTGTCCTCCCACAGCCTGGACCCGACACCCCTCATTTTAAGGGCATCAACCTGCCAGCTTGGCTCAGCTCACACAGGAACCCCCATCTGTCCCTCCTGGACACACCAACCGTTCCTGTGGGGCAGGGAGCAGTGCTAAGGGACCACCAGCAGCCATGGTGGCTGTGAAGGAGGAGGGATGGGTAACAAGCCACAAGCAGGCATGTTCTTGTCAAACCCTGTCCCAGCCAGTTCAATGCCTTGAGGACACTGGGTTCAGCTGGACTGCCCAAGTTTTAGCCCTGCTGCTGTGGGACAGAAGCCAGGCTCTGTCCTTCTCCCAGGGGCAAAACCCTCCGTGTCTCTGGGGAGCTTCAGCCCCATGGCTCCTCACCCACAGCATGTGGTTCTTTGCCTTGGCTCACCCACCCCATACAGCAGAGAGAGATGCTGATCATTCCATGGGTGATACTGATCCCTGCATTATCTGCAGTGTGTTCCTTGGGCTAGCAGCCATGTGGGACATGTGCAATTACAGCCGAATAGATGGAGATGCTGGGAGGGCACTGGAGCTGCCCAGTGGGATGGGGAGGGTCACCTGAGACAGGCCAAGTGACACAGGCAGGAACAGCTAATGGAGTGACTCCACCGAGCTTGATGAAACCAGAACCTGCAGGGCAGGGGTCTGGAGATACTCCCCTGTGACGTGCTGCCTGCAGCCAGTGGTACTGAAAGGGACCTCCAGGATAAATGCAGGGCACCTCAGAGTGGGGGAATGGGGCAGAGCTGATCACAGCTCCAAGACCCGTGGGCAGAGGTTGGAGTTCTGTGTGAGGCTGGTCTAGACAACTACGACCTGGTAGTGACCCCGAAGCCCTGAGAAGCTGCTGTTTTGAGTCACAAAAACAGCTTGAGCCCTGTCTGTGCCCCGTGGGAATTCACAGATGCATGTGAGGCCTGACTTTTGCCATCTGTGTACTCATGGACCTCAGGATCAATCACCCTCCCCACCTTCCCCAGCTCTGAGAAGGGTCCTGTTGGGGTTTGAAAGTTTTCCTTTTCTGTTCTTCTCTTTTCCCTTGAGGAATTTTTCCCTGTGTGTGTTGCTGGGGAGCTGATAGCTGGGTGCTTAAGAGAACAAAGGGGAAGGCCAAGGAGGCCGCACTCTGGCACCTGGGGACACAGCTCTGCGGGCCGGGACACTCAGCGTTTGGCATGGGGAGAGAGAGGCTGCTGCTGCCGTGGTGGTGAGGAGAACGCAACGCTGAGCCTCTGCTTTTCTGGCTGCCTTCCTTCTGCGGGAGAAGCCCCGGGATTCCC
>VXAC01003957.1:47622-68741 GCA_013399225.1 Rhipidura dahli
GGTTCTGTTTGCTGGCACTGCCGGAGTTATTGGTGTCTGCTTGTGTTGGTTTATATATATATATATATTAGTAAAGAACCCTTATTCCTATTCCACACATCTTTGCCTGAAAGCCCCTTCATTTAAAATTTATAATAATTCAGAGGGAAGGGGGATTGCATTTTCCATTTCAGGGGAGGTTCCTGCCTTCCTTGACAGACACCTGTCTTTCAAACCAAGACAGGGCCACAGCTCATTTCCAGACACTGTTACATGTTTTAGGGTGACAGAGCATCCCTCCCACCAAGCATGACCCATGACACCCCCTTGCCAGCCTTTCTTGCCTGTTGGTTCCTCGCTCTGGGCTGACACTGCCCTGCTCCCAGGAAGGGAGAATAAGGGACCAAGCAGCACAAATTTACAAACCCTCCTGGTGATGCGCCCAGCTCCGAGCAGTCACTGGCCCAGTGATAAGGAGGAGTATGCCAGGTGCTGTCCATGGAGAGCTACTTGCTCTGCCAAATGCCAGCCCTCAAGGCAGTCCTGAAGGGCAAGCAGTGGGATTTGCTCCAGGAGACGCCAAGTCCCTGATGGGCAGAGGTGGGATGGGATGCAGGACACACATTCTCAGCCTGTCCTTGCTGCCTCATTCCCCTAATGCAGTGCACAGGGCTGGTAAAAGCTGTGTTGAGGTGAATGATGAGTGCAAAGGCATCACATGTGTTAACACCTGGCCAGGCTGAGGGCCATGGCTGCTCAGGAAGAACTTGCTTTAATGCTAAGCCAGAGCTTGGGGCATGGAGGCTGCATCTCACCCATGCTGTCCAGCACAGCACCTGCCAAAGGCCACTGCCTCCTAACCAGGTTCCTGATCTGTCATTAGCTCCTCCACAGCAGTAAAATCAGCTCAAAGTGTCCTGGGTACCTGCCTGATCTATTGCTCACATGACCACAGGGCACAGCCAGAAATGGGAGGGAAAGGATGGAGCCACTGCAAAGTAGCACCAAGGGAGAAGAGCCTGGGGGAGCACTCCTACTCTGAAATTTGGTGAAACATTGCAAAGTCCTGAGAATTGGACCTGTGCCTCCCCAGAGAGCTCCAGAGTGCATGTGCCTCTTACTTGGCAATTAAAGTTTCTTGGGGAGAAGCAGCTCAGCCAATGAGACAAGAAGCCCAGAGCATGGAGGGAGCTGGAGAGGCAATGTGGCAGGGAAAGAACAGTGAGAGACAGTGCCCAGGTCACACTGCTACAGAGGCCATCAGAAACTCTGGGTCAGGTGGACATGAAGACACTGAGGAGACTTCCCACCTCAAGGCACAGTCCTTGGCCCTGTAATGCCCAGCTGGACAGAGTGACCACCCCCATGGACCAGCTCCCAGGGGATGGGGCAGGAGCAACCCTGTTAGGGTGTGAGGGAAGCTGCCAGGGAAGCCTCTGGTGCCACACCTCAATCCCACAGCCCAGCTGACACTGGATGCCAGTTTGCCCAATTCTGCATGCAGATGGTCTATAAATAGGGAAGGTACCTCAGGGCTGAAGGAGTCCAACATGCCATGGCCAAATTAAGGGCTCAGCTGGGCTCTTCAGGCTGGCAGCATCCCTCGGGCTGGCAGCATCCCTCCTCCCAGCAGCAGGGCTGCATGAGCACCTGCAGAGCCACAGCTGGGGCTCATGCCAGACATACTGAGGACAAGGCACCTTTCCAGGGCTGGGATCCTCTGCCTGGAGCTGGCTTTTAAGCTCTTATTAGACACAAATCCACACAACTCATTAGGAGGTGGGTAAGGCTGTCCCGTCCGCCTGCGTGTGAGGTAACGGGGTGCGACTGACTGGCCCACCTGGCTGGCACCCAGCTCACACAGTGTGGCACTGCCCACACTGGTATCAGGATGAGGATTCAGCTATAAAACCCTGCCCAGCACATCACAAAGTGCCACACATCTCCTTGACCCTCAGCATCTGCACTCAAGATAAATCCCATGGTCATTCCTGAGATGAAAGTGCCACAGGAATCCTAAAAGAGCTCTGAGGTGGCCCAGATGAGCTGCCAGGGCCAGAACAGCCCCCAGACTCTCTTGGCTCAGGGTGGGATGCACCCACAGCTCATTGTTCTGCACATCAGTTCACCCAGCCTGGCACAGCAGGGCCTGATGAAATCTCTAGTGCCCTCAAATACAGCAGATGCTTTATTTTTGTCTCCTTGGTTTTGCAATACAAAAGCGTCCCTAAAAACAAGCAGCATCTCTGAAGCACCTCCATGGCTTCAGCTGCACACCCACCACGGAGAGCAGCTCCTCCAAGCTCCAAATCCAATTTCTCTGGGAGCAAAACCTAATTAGATTTAAGATATAATTTCTCCTAATGGACAACAGGGAGAGGAGAGGAGAGGAGAGAGATGGAGCTCATGGGTGGGCAGCGTGATGCTGATGGTCACCGAGGCACAACCTCTGGCACATACAAACAGCAGTGCCTACACAAGGAGAAGGGAACAGATCCTAAGGAGCCCCAGGGGGTGCCTGCAGCCCCATGGCAGTGACTCTACATCACCACCTCTCCCACTGTCCTACTTGCAGAACCAGATGTGGGGAGGATGGAGAAACTTGCTGGGGAGCCTGCCCACAGCAGCTGAGGAGTTCCTGCTCTCGTACTTTAAAACCCGAGTGATTTACTGGCTTTGCTGTCAGAGCTCCCAGCACCTTCTACCTTTGGATTCCTCAGCTGAAAATGAGAGCTGAGGATTTTGTGGAGCTCTGTGCAGTTGCCACATCCCATCTATTCCAAAGAGCCTCCACAGGTGTCCCCAGAGCAGCTGAGGCTGAAGGCACTGGCTGGGACACCCCAGACCAAGCAGAGCCCCTACCCAGGCAGCACTCCTGGTAAAATCTCCGTAAGCTGTTCCTTTTGATGAGTCTTTTTGCTGGGAGATATTTATTTTCCACTGAAATGATGGGGGAATCCAGCTTTGGCAAAGGGCTGTGCAGAGGACTGTGTCCCTCCCCAGCACAGCCCCATCCCACCTCTGCACCTCCTCCACACCTCCATCCTGAAGGGAACAAGGGTCCCTTGCTGTCACGAGCTGGGACACCTCCCCTACACTTCACACTGGGGACTCCATGGGGATGCTGAGCAGCCCTTTCCCTACAGCCATCAGGCTCTGTCAGGCACTGACAGCCTGGCAGGATGGACAGAGCAGACACAAGAATAACAATGTATCTTCAGAACTGAAGCTGAGCAGCAGAGCCCTCCAAAATCCAGTAGGAAAACAAGAGGAAGGTTTCTTTTGGGTCTGCAGCCAATCAAGGACACGGCTGAGTCCTTCCCAATCTCCTCTCTCAGAGGGAGGCACAGGGATACCGTAAATTCCCGTTCACAAGCCACTCCTCAGCTGTCAGCTGCCGGGTGATGCTGGCTGAGGAATAAATCAGGCAGCTGTAGCAGTGACACATCCTGCTTTCCAGCAAACTGGCAAGCTCTTGTTGAGTCCTGTGTCAGTCAGCCTTCCCGTCCAGCCTTGTCAGTATTAGACATCAGAAAGACAAATCTGAACAAAGATTAAGGCTTGCACAGCTCTGTCTCCTCCTTTCAGCCCTCCACAGAAATTCCCACAGCACCCAGATTCCCAGACCCATGAAGCACATTTCCACAGGTGACCACCAAGGACATCAGTCTGACTCACAGATCTCCCATCATCATTCACAGTGAGTTGTTGGAGGAAAGAAAAACATCCATTTGGTTGTTAGGACAAAAAAAAAGTTCAGATCCCTCCATTCTGAGCACAAACCCCATGACACGTCTGACAGTGAGATTATTTGCAAAAATCTCTTTTAATCTCTTCATGCCCTGACTTCCCCCTTGCTTATTCCCCTAATTACATGGCTCTTCTTTGCTGGGAGATAACGCCATTGCTCTAAACTGTCCAGGTATCACTGACTGCCCAGAAGAACCGTAATGAGAATGTTTGTCTAGACAGGCAGGACTGAACTTCTCCTAAGTGATGGGCTCTGGATGACTCAGAGATCTTAGTGCCACAATAGTATCACCTGGGTGAGGTGTCACCAGCCTCAGAGGTGTCACTTGGGGTCCACCCTTGGCCAGACAATAATGGCTGCTAAGAGCCATCAGGTCCTGGGCCCAGAAAGGTGCCTGGGGCTGCCCTGAGGCTCCTGCTCTTCCTGTGCAAAGGAGACCATCAGGAGCAGGGAGTGCTCCCATCTCAAGAATTCCCTTCTCTGTTTTCTCTTTTCGCTTAGTTCATCCATGAAGAAGAGCACCCTGAGGAAGGACAAGTACACACAGGAATCAGGAATTCCCATGAGCTTCTTGGAATTAAAAATTAGCTGCAAACACGGAAGAAATTCCTCTCCTTGTCATGCCTGCTCTTTCTCTGCAGCATTTTGGGATGTACTTTGCTGGATGCACTTTGCACTGAAACTCAAGGTACCATCCCACGTCCAACTCCCACAGCAGCCATTTTCCAGCCACTCCCACAGGGTCCTGTGCATCCCAGGCTTTCCCGGGAAGCTCTGCCCAGCTCTGGGAACAGCTCTGATCCATTGGGAGGCAGCACAGGATGTGGCCCCTCAGCACACAGAGCCCAAGCTGTGTTCCCATAGCAGGTTTACTCACTGATCTCCAGCTGCCTCTGGATCCTGCCCTTGCAGCGCTCCCGGTAGTCGGTCTGCGTGGCGTTGTACTCGGACATCACCTCCACGAACTTGCGGGACAGTGTGGAGTGCTGAGAGGGAAGAGAAGCAGAGAGGGAGCTGTGGGTCCCATGGTAGGGAGAGCCCTGCTACCCCAGCAGCAGGGAAGGCTCAGCCCTGAGCACCTCCTGCACCTCCAGCCACCCCAAAAGTATTTCCAGCCCAAATGCTGCTGCAGTGAGTATGACAGAGCACAAGGAGGGCAGGTGGCAGCAGGTGACACGTCCCCAGGGGAGTTGACCAGAGGCATCCCTCATCCAGCCCTACCTAAGCACAGCCTCCAGCCCTGAAAGGACACTCTGGGAGGCTGGCAGCACCCTCCTTGCACTACTTGTGCCCAGAAAGCCTGGAGGCAAGGCCACAGCAGTGCCCTGGGTTGTGCCCTGCCTGCCACTGCCGTGCTGCCAGGACATGCCAGACCCCACACGGGCACAGGGAGGACCCGCAGGGATCACTCTACAATGCTGGGGGCAACTGTACCCAGCCCTGCTCCAAGTCACAATCACAGAAGCACAAAGGTTGGAAAAGACCTCAAAGTTTATCAACTCCAAGTTGTGACTGATCCCCACCTTATCAACCAGACCAGAGAACTGAGTGCCCCATCCAGTTGTTCCTTCAACACCCCCAGCAATGGGAATTCCACCACCTCCCTGGGCTGGCTGTTCCAATGCCTGACCACCCTTTCAGTGGAGAAATTCATCCTCCCACCCAACCTGAACCCCCACTGGCATAACTCCAGGCTGTTTCCTCTTGTCCNCATCTCTGGGCAGTCTCTGCACAGTGAGGGAACAGGGAATGTGCCTGGTGCCATCAGCACTCAGATCTGTTGGTGCAGCTGCTCGTACACCTCGAGCAGCCCCAGGCAGCACAGCCTCACCTCCAGGAGATGACACTGGAGACATCTCCAGGGCACGCTTGCACTGGCTCTGCAGCTATTCTAAGCCAGCAACAGCAGAGTATTTATGGAGAGCCTCAGCTCATCTCCTCCCTCCTCCACCACAAACCTCACATGAACGCCCCTGGCAGCTCCAGCTCCATCCTCTCCTCGAGAGGTGCTGGCCCAGAGCAAGGTCAGAACAGCTCCCAAGCATCTCAGCTCAAAATCCAGCAATGACGTGACGTGCCATCCAAGCGATTCTTCTGCTGTTCCAAAATTGTTTTTTCCTAAAATCCACTTCATTCTCATTCAGCTGAAAACGATCAACATATGTTGATCTGCAGCCAAATATAGCCTGGGTGCTGAGTGACACCCTTCCTGCTCACTAGCACACCATGCTACACGTCTTTTGCTTATGAAGTTACTTAACTCAGTGTTTATTTTCTCAGATTGTTATTTTATGTTCCCATGGGCATCCCACACGTCTACAAAATGCATTTGATTTTTGAAGGAACATGGAGCTTCGTGCAAAATCAGCTGGAAAAAAGCATTTTAAATGGCTTTCAGACATTAAATAAACCTACCTGAATATTCATAGCAAATAAAAAGCATTTCAAAATGTACCTTCTGTTTGAAAGAAACTCATTAAACAGAAAATATTAACTCAAGTTAGGAAAAGGATTTGTTTCACTCAGGTCTAGCAGCTCTTCACTCCCCAAACACGAGCAAAGCAGCCCAAACCAGATATCCAAAGAGCTGATAAAAACTCTGGATATTCAGAGTGGGCTCTGAAAGCCCCCAAAAGCACACACTGAAACTGGGGTCCTTGTCCTTCATGTGATTAAGAGAAAGATATTTTTGAAGTGTTTATCCCATGGGGTAACACACAAAATTTATAAGTATATATAAAATATATATTATATATACATATAGAAACATGGACAATGCTGTTGAGATCTCTGGGAAGCTGCATCACTGGCCAATTTCTGGAGCAGGGATGCCCTTAGGAACTGTGACCCCAAGCCCCCTCCCTGTACCTGGATCTGCCACAGGCAGGTCCAGATCTGATGAGACTCTTCTGTCTGGAAATGACCACAGCAAAGCCAGAATAAAAGCCCATAATCTTAATGCTCAGTTACTCCTAGTTTACAACACGTTAACAAGGGGAAATCGGCTCCTCATTCCTTCTTTTGCCCAGGGTTTTCTTAAAAGCAAAGTCCATACAAACTGGAGAAGGCACAAATCCCTACAGAAACAGCAAGCTTAAAGCACCAGGCATGTCTAAATCAGCCTTCCTGTTTGGCTCATCCCAAATTTCATACAGAATGTGGGAAGGGAGGCAAGAGCAGGCCAGGCTCTGGGAAGACACAGCCACATTGCCCAGGAGAGGCTGGAACTGGTCTGTGTCACTGCAGAAGGACAAAGGTGGTAGTGATCCCAGGTGGGGCACAGAACAAGCAAGGACAGGCCGAGAGAAGCAGGGCCTGGTCAGCTGAAGGTGACAAAGCTCAGAGAGATCCTTTTGGTACAATGACCCAGAGGGAGCAAAGAGAGAAGCTGGAGCAAAACTCATCTTGGAAGTGCACGGGGCAGGAAAAGAGATGAGGGACAAAGCTGGGACATGGAATTCCATTTACATATTAAGAGGGGAAAAAATCTTTGTAAGAGTGGTCAAACACTGGCCTGGGGCCCAGAGGACCCATGGTCTGTAGTGTCTCCATCCCTCTGGATACTGGAGAGACAAACACCTGCGGGAGCTCAGAGTCAGGGACCGGCCAGGCCAGAAGCCAGAACTCCAAAACAGAGCAGTGTCACATTGCCAACTCTATGCCATGGCCCAGAGGTGCTCCCCTGCCCTCAGTGAAATGCTAAAAAACACCCAGATTGCAAGAAAATGTCCCACCTCCCTGACTGAGGGAGCTGGGGTTGTTCAGCCTGGAGAAAAGAAGGCTCTGGGAAGACCTTAAAGGCACTTCCAGTGCTAAAAGGGCTCCAGGAGAGCTGGAGAAGGACTTTGGATAAGGGCCTGGAGTGACAGGACAAGGGGGAATGGCTTCCCACTGCCAGAGGACAGGGCTGGATGGGATATTGGGAAGAGATTCTTCCCTGTGAGGGTGGGGAGGCCCTGGCACAGGGTGCCCAGAGCAGCTCTGGCTGCCCCATCTCTCAAATATTCAAGGCCAGGTTGGACAGGGCTTGGAGCACCCTAGTCCAGCAGAAGGTGTCCCTGCCCATGGCATAGGGATGGACTGGATCACCTATGAAGGTCCTTTCCAACCCAAACCATTCCATGGCTTTATGGTGGAACAGAGCCCTGAATCCCACTCTCCACATACCAGGATGACACCTGAACCACAGAGTCCAACACAGACCAAATCTAAACCCTGCTCAAATCCACAGCTGTGGGTTATGCAGTTCCCATTTGTGGCCAACTCCAGTTTCCCCAGACACTGCCAAAGTAAAGCCTTTTCCTGAGAAACAAGGGCACATCACAGCTAACACCAGGGACCACCACCACTGCCTGCCATCTCCCCCTGCCAATGGCACTGGCACCTGCATTGGGATGACATCAGCTCTTGAAGAGCTCAGCACAGAGCATGGAGCAGAACACCTTGGGGGTTCACAGCACTGCTGTCACCACACTGAAGTGTCTCCGGAGTGGGAAGGAAAGGTTTTTCTTGGAAGGGATCTGCTGTCAGCCTGACACTGTTCAGCTGCAACAGAGCTCTGTCCACACTGGCTCCTTCTGGAAGGAACAGAAGAGCTGCTCTGCAGCAGAACTTGCTGCTCTCCTGCTGCTGCACCATCCTTTGGCTCTGCCATGCCCCAGCAATTCCAGAGAAGTGGGCCTCTTCCCTCCCCCAGCTTTGTAGAGGACAGTTCCCCCACGGCCTCATGCTGAGCTGGGACAGCCTCTCCCTGCTGGTGTGGGGCTGGAGGGCGCTGGGGTTCCAGCTGGGAGCTGCACCTGCAGAGCTGACCCATTACCATCACTGCCATATCAATCTGGCACCAAATGTGGATGGGAGAGCAGGCTCCCTGAGTGTCTTCTCAGGCTGAGGAGGAGATAAACTGCAAAAGCCAAAATTCCTCCAGCACCACTGCAGAGCATGGAGAAACCAGGACTTTTGTGTGTGCATAACCCCCTGTGAGAGCCACAGATCTACATTTGGATCTCACCCCAGATGACGAAGAGCAGCACTGGCAGCTTCTGTTACCTTTATCCCTTTAATGGGTTAATTTAACCACTCTTGGTTGCAGAACAAGGCTCTGCTTGTCTTCACCCACATCCCCAGTACAGAGGACACAGCTCTGCAGAGATGCAGGGAGATTCCAATCTGGAGCAATGGCTACATCCCACTGGATACTCTCTCACCAAAGCATCACCAGAAGGCAAAAACTACACACCAGCTCTGCACGGTTGGGCAGGAAGACAGAGCTTCACCCAGAGAAATCTGCTCCATAGCCAGGCACAGACCTTCTCTCCCAGCACCTCCTGGGATCCCTCAGCTGCCACTTCCCACCTTCCCCTTCCTGGTGCCACAGGGCAGAGGCTCACCTGAGTTTTCCTTATCCGTAGGTCAGCCGATGACCTGTTGAGTCCTTCCTCTTGCTCGATGCTCTGCTCAATGCCTGGTCAGGGTAGAAGGACACATTATTTTGTGCTGTCTGAAGAACAATCACAGAATCATTAAGGTTGGAAAGGACCTCCAAGATCATCAAATCCAACCTTCAACCAATTACCTCTAGCCCATTAAACCATGCTGCCAAATGCCACATCTACTCAATTTTTGAACAGTTCCAAGGATGGTGACTCCACCACTTTGCCAGAGCACCTGTTCCAGTGCTTAACCAAAGGAAAAGGATTGTTTGGCAAAGGGACTGTGAAAGACTGGATTCAGGAGCAGTTGGTACCGGGCAATTCCCATATCCTGACTCCACCATTCAGCCTGGCAGCAAAGCCCTGTTTCATGACTGAAAAACACCTGGTGCCTGGCCACTGGCTGTGATTTGTGGCTGAAAGGGCAGCACTGTCATCCCCACCCTGGTGAGCCAGGATTTCCATACAAAACCAATGTGATGCTTAGGTCAGATTGCCAGTATTCAAATTGGAGAGCTGTTCCTACCAGAGAGGCAGGAGGAGGAAATCCAGGACTGAAGTGTCTCTGCAAAATACCAAACCTCAAGACTCCTCCAGGAAACCTAAAAATAGCAGCTCTTCCAGCTGCCTGGACTGGCCCAGGGAGGACCCACCATGCCAGCATAAGTGTGCTGCACCGTGCTGAGCATTCATGTAGCAGGGCAGGGATCTGCCCCTTAAATTATGCAGCTAAATTGAGATGAAGCCCTCAGTGCCCAAAGCCTGTGAATCATGGCAGGGAGGAGCCATGTCCCACCATGCTTTGGGCAGGGAGAGGTCACAGGGGCGCAGGGCAGTAAGGACTGGCACAGAGCAGGACAGTGCAATCCTATCCCATCCCTGGAAGTGTCCAAGGCCAGATTAGACGAGGCTTGGAGCAACCTGGTGTAGTGGAAGGTGTCCCTGCCCATGGCAGGGAGTGAAATGAGATTACCTTTAAGGCCTCTTCTAACTCAAACCATTCCATCATTCCAGGATTCTATGAAACCTGCTCCTCAAGGCCAGCTCAGGAAATACCAATTCAAAAAGACTTAATTTCAAAACTTGGAAGAAAGCTCCCATCAGGCTGGTCAGTGTACAGAGACACACATCTCCATGTAAACCACTCGGTGGGAGCTGGTGGCACCCCCTGAGTCTGGCTGAAGACCCCATTCCTAGCACTGATGTCCTACAGCTCTCTGAGCCCAGCTGTCCCCAGCACCTCCCATTCTGGAGCAGGCCCCTCAAGCCCAGCACAGGGCAGGTTCCTCCTGCAGCAAGGACTCCTCAATCCCTGGAGCTGCCCCCTCACAGCACAGCTCAGCATATTTCATCAGCAACTGGGCTTCCTCCACACTCATCACAAACCACTCCCAAGGAATGGTATTGGCAAACACTGGGCATTTCTGATAATTAGTAAAATCACATTCTCCCAAGAAGCTGGTAATTAGAATTAGCCCCTGCATGAATAATGTCTGGCCTGAAGAAGCCAGTTTGTTGTCAGCAGATGTTGTTTTTGATCAGTCCTGACTGTTTTCTGTCATTGATCATGCTGGCCATGAGGCGATTTGGGACAAAGCACAAGGACTAATCATGTGCTGCTCCAGGTAAATATGATACCAGAGAGTCTTTTCTGGAAGCAGGAAACATGAATTGGAGCCTGTCCTGCAATCCTTCAGGCTTTCAAAGTCCATTATAAAGCACTGAACAAAACACTTATGGAAAAGGATTTTTGTTTCATATGGGCCAAACCCCATCACCAGGGATCCCAGTGTGTCCAGGGCCATGGGAATGGATCCATTGGGCTGTGGAATGGATAAGACGGCCCCTGGCTCTCCTTTCTGGCTCTAGTTGAGATCATGTGTTAGGAGGATAAAGGGAGCATGGGAACAATGGAGATACAGGTCTCCTGGCCCATACATGGGACATGGCCACACCAGTGGTGATCAATTTAACAAAGGGCTCCAGGCATATCCGAGTCCTCTGTGACTGTGAGACTTCCAGAAAACCCTGGGATTAGTGAGGACGCTGCTGCCTTGGGGGAAGTACCAGCTCCTCTCCCACCCTTCAGACACAGCCAGGTCTTCAGCAGCAATCTCAACCAAACCCCAGACTGATGTCCAAGACCACCACAGGCAAATCCAAGCTGACAGGGGTGACCTGCCTCCTGTCTCAAGATGTTGCCATCCTCTCTGACTCCCTCAGTGCCCTGGGGCCCAGTCTTGGAATTCTGGGCTTGTCCAAATGCTCCAGCACAACCCTGACCATCAGTGGGTTGACAGTCACCTTGTTCTTACACCCCAGACTGACTGACTCTTCCAATAGTGCAAACTGGAGGTCATACCCTGCAGCACATCCCACAGCAGCACCTCTTCACTCACCCAGACCTCAGTAGAATCTTTGGCCATGCTGGGGGATTGTCCAGCATCCAAGCCCTGCCAGATGTGTGGAACAGGACTTACTCAGAGCTCACCAGATGCTCGTGGTCCCATTCCCTCAATTACCTTCTGGAAACAGGGCACAGGGGGGCAAATTCACAAAGGGCAAATTAAAGCACCTGGAGGGTGCAGCAGAGAGGAAAGGTGATGCCCATCCCTGGGAGTATTCCCAGCCTGGGACAGGAGTGCTCCAGGCAGAGCCCCACAGCTCCATCACAGGCCAACACTCACTCTTTAGTTTGGAGCGCACTTTGTTCGCCGTCTTCTTTATATCAGACATCAGCTCTTCCAGCTCCTCCTTCGTTTCTGGGGAGAGAGGAAAGAGCAAACATGGATGTGCTGCAGAGACCGGTAAAATCTGCTGCCCTGCAGAGTGCAGAGACCCGAGCTATGAGCACTTCAACCCCTTAACTGAAAACACTCCCATCCCCAGAGTGGGAGCACTTCCACCCTCAGACTGGGAACACTCCCACCTCATGCTCCATGCTGGACTTTTCTTCCACTCCTGAGACCTCCAGCTGCTTCCAGCTCTGGGGCCCCAAGACAAGTGTTAAATTGAACAAGCGTGACGTCAGGTTGGACATGAGGAAGAAATGTTGGACATGAGAGTGGTGAGGCCCTGGCACAGGGTGCCCAGAGAAGCTGGGGCTGCCCCTGGATCCCTGGCAGTGCCCAAGGCCAGGCTGGATGGGGTTTGGAGCAGTCTGGGACAGTGGAAAGTGTCCCTGCCATGGCAGGGGGTGGAATGAGATGAGCTTTCAAAGTCCCTTCAAACCCAAACCATCCTTGAATCTGTGATCACATACAGGCTCCTCTCCCAGAAACCAGCGTGCCCTGGAAGAAGCCAGGATTTGCAGACGTGCCTCTCACCAATCTGTGCTTCAGGAACTGCCAGACCCTCTGTACACAGCAGCAGGGCTGGAGCAGGGGCACAGCCCCATGCCCAGAATGCTGGGACCCAACTGTGGCCTGCCAGTGCAGCTCTCCCTGCTGCCACCCCAACACTCCCTCTTGATTTTGATGAGATCAAAACTTAATTAAATAAAACTGTTTAATAGAGCTGAGACATATTGACTGACTCATGTCAGTGGCTCTGATGCCAGCTGTCAGTCACAGGCATAATTAGAAAATCCTGATAATGGAAATGTGCTGGGGGAAGGTCCTATTGTACTGGAGGCTGCACACATTCCCATCCCTGAGCTACAAGCTTCAGCACTACTAGGAAAGGAGAGGAGAAACACATCTGTGAAGTCCTTCCCCCCAGGGTATTTGCTGGAGAACAGGCACAAATGCAGTGACAGGAATAGGATATTTTCAGTTTGAGTTACCATTTAAGTGACTAATTATTTTTTCTCCATTCTTAAAAAACTTGTAATAGGAAGAAATAAAGAAATAATAAGAAATTTAATACTAATAAATTTCTTGAAAGAATTTGCAATAATAGGAAAATAATAAACAATTATAAACTGTTAAAATAAGAAATAAATAACTGTAATAATAAGGAATCACTAATTATTTCTTAATAAATAAATAAATCATCCTGGGCTGAGTAACTCCCTGCAGCCATCCAGGCTGGGCAAGCAGACAAGGACCAAGAGTACTAGAGACAACAGGCTGCCACAGACACAGAGATGGTCTGGGAGTTGGGATTATCCACCTGGAAAGAGGAAAGCCAAAGGAGTTCCTACTGCTGTCTGAGACTACCCTGCAGAAGGGTGGAGAGAAGGTTGGGCCAGGTGTCCTGCTGGTCCTTGGAGGTGACATTCAGCTTCCTACTGATGCTTGGAGGTGCACAGGAACAGGACAAGCAGTGCTGGACCAAGCAAAATGCAAATTAGGTATTAAGATGAAAAACAGTCATGATGGCAGTCAAACACCGGATGCAGAGAGGCTCTGGGATGTCTGTCCTTATGGATATTCAGCCCAAGGCTGGCTGAAAGGCTGAGCACTGGACCTGCTGGAGGGGACCAGCCAGGGGCCTCCAAGGTCCCTTCCCACCCATGACCACCTTCAATTCCATTGAACAATTTCACATAACTCACTGCCATGTACTTTCCCTCCTCCCTGTCAATTTGGGCTGAGGGATCTGTCCCTCTACTCTGCTCTTGGGAGACTTCACCTGCAGACCTGCTTCCAGCTCTGGAGTCTCCAGCCCAGGAAGGATGTGGAGCTACTGGAGCAAGAGGAGGCCACAGAAATGCTCTGAGGGGTGGACCCCTCTGCTCTGGAGCAGGCTGGGAGAGCTGGAGGCCTGGAGAAGAGAAGGCTCCAAGGACAGCTCAGAGCCCCTTCCAGGGCCTAAAGGGGCTCCAGGAGAGCTGGAGAAGGACTTTGGACAAGGACTGGGAGTGACAGGACAAGGGGGAAGGGCTTCCCACTGCCAGAGGACAGGGTTAGATGAGATATTAGGAAGAGATTCTTCCCTGTGAGGGTGGTGAGGCCCTGGAACAGGGTGCCCAGAGCAGCTGTGGCTGCCCCATCCCTGGAAGTGTCCAAGGCTGGACAGGGCTTGGAGCAACCTGGTCTAGTGGAAGGTGTCCCTGCCCATGGCAGGGTAATTAGATTGAGATGAGATTGAGATGAGATTGAGATGAGATTGAGATGAGATGAGATGAGATGAGATGAGATGAGATGAGATGAGATGAGATGAGATGAGATGAGATGAGATGAGATGAGATGAGATGAGATGAGATGAGATGAGATGAGATGAGATGAGATGAGATGAGATGAGATGAGATGAGATGAGATGAGATGAGATGAGATGAGATGAGATGAGATGAGATGAGATGAGATGAGATGAGATGAGATGAGATGAGATGAGATGAGATGAGATGAGATGAGATGAGATGAGATGAGATGAGATGAGATGAGATGAGATGAGATGAGATGAGATGAGATGAGATGAGATGAGATGAGATGAGATGAGATGAGATGAGATGAGATGAGATGAGATGAGATGAGATGAGATGAGATGAGATGAGATGAGATGAGATGAGATGAGATGAGATGAGATGAGATGAGATGAGATGAGATGAGATGAGATGAGATGAGATGAGATGAGATGAGATGAGATGAGATGAGATGAGATGAGATGAGATGAGATGAGATGAGATGAGATGAGATGAGATGAGATGAGATGAGATGAGATGAGATGAGATGAGATGAGATGAGATGAGATGAGATGAGATGAGATGATGAAATGAGATGAGATGGTCTTTAAGGTCCCTTAAGATTCTGTGATGCACTGCTGTGAAGCTGCCACTGAGGACAAGTGGTGAGCATGGTCCTGTGCTGGCCACTCAGGGAGTGGACAATGCCACATGGATGGAAGGAGGGAACAGGGAATGGGGCTGGGTGCCTTCCCTCAAAATATTTCCAACTGAGCTGCATGGAGAACACTCCTTCTGGCTTGATTTGAGTCACAGGCCATGTGAGGATTACTTGGAGGCCTGGCAGGCACAGGCTGCCCAGACAATTATTTTCACATCCACGGTGTCTGTTTAAGTGACTCACTCAGATCTGTTTAACCATTCACAGCAAGTGACATACAGCCACGGGAAGCTGAAGTACCACAACACTGCCGTGCCACGGCCGGCATCACTTCATGCCAGTGTGGCACTGAGGGGGCACATGGGATGTTTCACAGGATGAGTCAAGCTCCCCCCACCCCACAGCCCACGCAGGACGTCTGCTCCACTCCCACTGGCACTGAGCACAGTGGGAGCAGAGATGTCCCCATGGCCACGTGTCCCCACTGGGAGGAAGGAGGAGTCTTTGGTCCAAGGTCAAGCCTTATACCCCTGAGAAGCCCCAGGGCCTGCTGTGACCTGCCTGGGAGGGAGCCCAGGCAGTGCAGGGAGCAGGCAGGGGTGCAGAAAGGGGTGAGAAGTCTTTCTCCCTCTGCCAACAGCTAATGAGGCCCTCACCTGACAGAGAGCAGACACCCATCCCAGGCTGGTAACACTGCAAGCAGGCAGGAGATAGCAGGCAAGAGTAGGCAGGCAAAAGCAGGCAGGAGCAAGTAGGCAGGAGCAAGCAGGAATAAGCAGACAGGCAGGAACAGGTAGACAAGAGAGCAGGCAGGAGCAGGCAGGCGAGGAAAGAGCAAACAGGATCAAACAGGAGCAGGCAGGATCAAGAATGAGTGGAGGGGAGTAGGCAGAAGCAGAAGGGAGGAACAGGCATGAAGGCAGGAGTGGGCAGGAGCAGGCAGGCAGGATGAAGAAGGAGCAGGCAGGGAGGCAGGAGCAGGCAGGAGTGGGCAGCAGAGCAGGCAGCTGCTGGGAGGCACAGCTCTCCACCCTTCACAGGCAAGTAAGTGCAGGCATTGCCACTGTGGCTCTCTGGACATCATGGTGACAGTGACTTTGTGCACAAGGTGCTCAGCCCTCAAGCTGCCTCACTAACTCCTTGCTGGGACTAGGAAACTTCACCTCAGCAACCTGCAAGTCTTTACTGACAACAATCAACCAACATCATCGAGAAAAGTGCAATTCCAAGCTAATCCCCAGCTGAGTTGCCTGGCAAAGCTGGAAGGATCTTTTTGGCAAAGACTTAGCTCTTTCAATAAAAAATTAAAGAGGATCCTGAAAACAGTTCCTTGAAAGAAATTTTAAAAACCCAAACCTTTCTTGTTTATCTTGGTACTTTCATTTAGGGAATGTTGGGTATTTTTTAAAGGTGAATGCAAAGAGGAAGCACAGACCCGACAGCCCCACAATGATCTGGTCTCTGGGAGCAAATCATAAGGAATCCTTCCTAGCAACTCTATGGAGCTGGCAGAAACATTTTCCATAGTGTCTCATGGCCTTAAAGCAATGCAAATGAAATCTGTTCCAAAAGCCACTAGACAGGAGATTGTCTAGAAAGGTCCTGCACCTGGGTCAGGGCAAACCCCAGTACCAGCACAGACTGAGGGATGGATGGATGGATGGATGGATGGATGGATGGATGGATGGATGGATGGATGGATGGAGAGCAGCTCTGTGGAGAAGGACTTTCCAGCTGAAGTCCCATTTGCCAAAAGAGATTTGGGATATCAGTGACCTCTGTCCAGTCCTTCAGTTCCCAAAGGCTGATGTTTATTCTTGGAAACACAACTTGGAGTCTGACATTGCAACTTATTTATTCAAGACATAGAAGACAAGAAGAAAAACATCAGATACTGACTCAACCCTTTCCTAATTTTCCATAATTTTTTTCAACTCTGACCAACGTAACTATTTGCAGCAGGTATGACAGAACGGGGAGCAGGCAGAGGGGGACAGGAGAGAACTGCTCAACCCCTGCTCCAAGCAGAGCCAGGCCTGTCCCTTCCATGCAGATGCGACACAAGGAGCTCCAGCTTCCTGCCAAGCTGTAGAAACAGGACATGGCAAGGCCTTGCTGCAGTTTCTCTGTTCTCAGATAAAGTTGTATTTAATTTCTTTTCCAATTAACACTGAAACACCACTTTTTTAAAAATGAGGGATGAAGGAGGGTCATGTAAATGACATAATTAATGCCTGTACATGGACATGAGCTTGAACCTCGCTACTGTAACAACAGGGCTCCCAAAATCAGCTGCCCCTCGTGCCTCACACTCAGCTCATCTCCAGCATCCTTAGCCCAACACATCCCACACTGCTTTTCCAGCTTACAGCTGCACTGGAGTGGCTGTTGGGAAAGCAGGAGGTCACTGAGCTGGCAGGAAACAGCAAGGATCAACAGCTCAATGCAGGGGCAGTTTAGGAGATCTTTTAATAAAGAGTAGACACTGGATCTGATGGAAGCCCTGATGGAAGCACAGGACCCAGTGAGTGCTGTGGGGGCAAGGGCAGGTGGCTGCACCCCGGGGACTCATCCCACCTTCACGAGGGGCACCCAATTAAGACAGCAACATTTATGCAAGCAAACAGCTGTGGATGGCTGCTCCCACCTGCTACAAACGTGCCCATCTGTCAGAGTTTCTCAGCTCTGCAGCATCATCCCCAAAGCTGCTCTCCTGGAGCAATTCACCAGCTGATGAACAAACAGTTCTTCCCTTTCCATGGCCTTCTTCTGTCTTCCCTCAGGCTCTCCTCCAAGCCCTTCCATTCATCCTATTAACTCCAGGGCAGCACTAGAGAAATCAGTCCCCTCCACTGCCTGCTCCCATTCTACCTGGAGCCACACACAAACCCCTGTCAGCTCCAGGATGGACACAGGGCACTTAAGATGCAATGCTGGAGCTCACAGGGACCAAAGCTGCCCCAGCCCTCCCACAGACAGAGGGCACAGGTACCAACTAAATCTCCTCAGCTCTATTTTTACAACACTGACTCCACTAATTGTCTTACCTTCTTTAATTCTCCTGATTGAATTTCACTTCCCATACTCCATTATTTTACCCAGAAGCAAGGTCGGTTTAATCAGTCAATAATTACCCAGCTCATTCCCTCTCTCTTTAAAATCGATGCTTTTCTACCTCCCAAGCTCCCAGTGCCCACCAGGTATGCCAGAAATTATTGGAAATCAACACTAATGGCAAAGGCACTGTCTTACTCAGCTCCTGGAAAACTTCCCAATCAATACCTTCAGGTATCCTGAATCCAGCAGTGTCTATTTTTGGTATCGACTGTTTAGCAACAAACTGATTTACTGCTGGAATGCTGGAATTGAATCAGCATAAGATACACCATGTGCTTCTCAAAAAAGGACAAGCGTTTCTCAAACTTTTGTGTCTTTTCTGCATTATTCTCCCATTTTCCTATATTAATGCACCAAAATGGTTGAGAGGTTCTGCTCTTCTTTAAGCACCTCAAGAAAACTTCCACTTGTCCTTCAGGCCACTGCTGGGTGGGTTTTCTGGCTCCCTGTAACTCCCAGCTCCAGTTTCTGTGACACTGGGAGAGGGTGGGAAAATATTCTCCCCCTCACCACGTATGGGAGAAGAGAGACAAATGTAAATCCATGGCAAGTGAAATTCCAAGAGCAGGAGGGACAGAGGAGTGGTAAGAAACACTGAGGCATACAGGGAGGATAAAGTGCTTTCAATTGACTCTGTGAGCACTTGGTATCAAGGAGCAAGACAGGAGCATCCAGATGCCTGAGTGTCCCTGGTACTGAGACCTGCCCTGAGGGGTCCTTCTCCCAGGCTGTGACAAAGATATTTCACACTTCATCCAAACAGATCTTTCTTCCAGGTCTGAGGAACATAAACTAGGCTGAATTTGGGATCACAGACAGCAATTGCAATTCTCTAGAGTTTTAAATGGTCTCATAACAGAGATGTCTGGGGCAATTAAATAATTCCTTTTTGTCCCAAGCTTTAATCACAGGATTGTGGACTCACAGGGTGACTTGGGCTGGAAGGGACCTTCAACAATCATCCAGTACAATCCCCTGCCATGGGCAGGGACACCTTCCACTGAGACCAGGTTGCTCCAAGCCCTGTGCAATCTGGCCTTAAACACTTCCAGGGGTGGGGCAACCATAGCACCTGTAGGCAACCTGTGCCAGCCCCTCATGGTCTGACATTTCTTCCCCATGTCCAACCTGACTCCACCCTCCTCAGTTCAACACCAGTGTCTTGTGCTGGGACCCCAGAGCTGGAGGCAGCTCGAGGGAGTCTCAGGAGAGCAGAGCAGAGGAGGAACATCCCCTCCCTCCCCTGCTGCCCACACTGCTGAGGATGAGCCCAGGAGACATTTGGCTTTCTGTGCTGGCAGTGCCCATGGCTGGGTCATGTCCCATTTGTCACTCCCCAGAATCCTCCAGTCCTTCTCTGCAGGGTGTTCTCCACCCATCCCTTCATCTCTCCAGCCTTCCCCCAGTCTGTGCTAGCACTGGGGACTGCCCTGACCCAGGTGCAGGACATTGCTTTTGGCCTAGTTGAACTCCATGAAGCTCTCGTGCTTTTGGCAACTTTATTCCTGATACTTCCGTATCCTAAGGCACTTCACCCATCCCTCCCCAAGTCCCAGGACACACCACAGCTCTTTCCAAAATCAGACATACCCCAAATGCTGTATTTAAATTGTTCTGGATGACACAGTGATTGAGCATCCTGAAGGATGGGGAAGAAGGAGGGCCTGATGGAGGGACTGGGTCCAGCACGAGAGGGAGGAAAGTCCTTCACCCCTGCCCAAGGTGATGCAGATCCCACACAGTGAGCCCATTTGGACAGAGAGACAAAGGGCTTTGTGCAGAAAGGAAGCCAGCTGGGGAATTGTGGAAAGGTTATTTTTAGAGTTGCACATTTCCATGATAAAGAGCAAGTATTACCTCTGGCTGAAAACCTTTTATAGCACTGGCAGAAAAAACTGACCAGAAGTAGTTCTACCTCCCAGAGTTTCAGCTGGGAGCATGCTTGAGATGCTGCTGTTGGTACCCAAAGCAGCAAGTGTGAAATAAAGGCTCAAAATGCACCCACAAGGAGTTCAGACACCTGAACCTGACAAATCCAGATTTTTTTCCTTAAAAAAAAAGGGGGGAGTGGTTTACATTTTTAAACATTGACTGAAGTGTGATTTAATTAAAATTGTCAGGTCCCAGTGAGGACAACACACAGGCAGGTCACAGTAGCTAGGAAGAGCTTTAAGGACATCCTGCAGCCACTGTCACCTGCAGCCACTGCCAGCTGCAGCCATCATCCCTGCATAGTGGTTGTCTGGCAGCTCCTTCAGACTCCACTAACTCATGGAAATGGGATAGCCCAAAATTTCAAGTTGGAAGGGAGGTGTAACCCACACGCTGCCCTGTAAATTTGAGCAATCCAAATGGCTCATTCTCAGGGAAAGGTCAAAAAGGGGGAAAAAATCCACCTCACAGTGCTGGGTACTTGTTCAAGAATCTTTTCCACACAGCCATGGGTTTGCAGGGTGGTTTGGGTTGGAAGGGACCTTGAAGTTCATCTCATTCCAACCCCCTGCCATGGGCAGGGACACCTTCCACTAGCCCAGGTTGCTCCAAGCCTCATCCAACTTGACCTTGAGCATTTCCAAGGTTGGGGCAGCCACAGCTTCTCTGAGCAACCTGTGCCAGGGCCTCACCACCCTCACAGTACAACATTTCTTCCTTATGTCCAGCCCAAAATATATTGCAAGGCAGAGTTTGGTCCATCCATCTCCACCTGCACTCAGGTCTCCAAAAACAGGAGTGAGCCAGTTCCATGCCTGCACGTGAGACACTTGTGCTGGACCCTCTACCCTGATCCCTGTCCCAAGGCTGACCCACTGCCTTCTATCTTTCCCTTGTTAATTTACCAAAATCAGAAAAAATTTGCTCCTGATGCAGCTCTGGAGCAGAAAACACACCTGCCACTGGCTGGGGATGTCCCTCCCCCAGCAGGGCGAACAACTGGCAGCCTCTGACCTGTCCTCAGCACATAGCTCTGCTCAGTGTCCCGATCCTGCACTCTCCAGGTGCTGCCTGGGAGCTGTGTGCTGTGGGAGCTGTGTGCTGTGGGAGCTGTGTGCTGTGGGAGCTGTGTGCCACAGGAGCTGTGTGCTGTGGGAGCTGTGTGCTGTGGGAGCTGTGTGC
>VXAC01003957.1:70037-105902 GCA_013399225.1 Rhipidura dahli
GAGTGGCCTCCCCCGTCCCTTCCCCTGCGTCCTCCCGCTCCCCTTGGAGAGAGGAATCCCAGAAATCTCCCTCTGCAGGGAGGGGAGCTCATGGAGGGAGGGAGGGAGGGAGGGAGGGAGAAAACCTAAACACGTCTTTAACAATAAAGATGAAATCACACAACTGTAATGAACAGTAAATAACAGAGACTACAAATTCCTGCAAAAGAATGCAAGGATGTGCTTGGGCTGCACAGGAAGAGGGGGGAATCAGGACGGATGCAGGACTGGCAATGCACAACTGCCAAGGACTCACTCGCCCTGCCCAACTCTTGCACAGGCAATATTTTTGTGTGCTGTCTCCTGGTGGTCCCTGTGCTTCCCCCTCAGCACCTACCCTCCCATTACCTCCCTGCAGCCTCCTCCCAAGCCCTCCTCCCCCCTGTTATGCTGGACTCCTCTCACTGTCCGTCTCCCTTATTTATGGCATCCCCAGCCTGCTTCATCTTCACGCTCTGGAATTCACTCTCCTCTGCCACTTAATTCTTCAGATTCCTTCCTTTGCCAGGATTTGTCTTCCCCATTCTCATTCACTGGATTCAGTTTTAAGCCCCTCATGAAAGAAAGACATTAAACAGCTGGGGAAGAATGTGGAGCACCAGGAACAGCTGAGGAGCTGGGGGAGGGGGCTCAGCTTGGAGAAAAGGAGGCTCAAGGGAGGCTCGCTTTCTACAACTCCCTGACAGGAGGGTGGAGGTGGGTAAGGGTCAGGCTCAGCTCCCAGGGAACAAGGGACAGGGCAAGAGGAAATGGCCTGAAGTTGCGCCAGGGGAGGTTTAGGTTGGATATGGGGGAAAATTTTTTCATAAAAGGGCTGTCAAGCCCTTGCACAGCTGCCCAGGGCAGTGATGGAGCTGCTATCCCTGGGTGAGTTTAACAGACGTGTGGATGTGGCACTTGGGGACATGGGTTAGAGGTGGCCTTGGCAGTGCTGGGGGAATGGTAGGACTTAATGATCTTGGAAGTCTTTTCCAACCATAATGGATCCACGATTCTATCCCACAGACATCAGCAACCCCAACACAATCACAGCAGCCCCTCGTCCTCCTCCTCTCCTGTTTGCAGGAAGGGATGTCCTTCACTCTGCAGGGTGGTATTTCTACCTTTTAGAGAGCAAGATTTATATTCTCTAGGGGGAATCCTTGGGGAAATCTCACACTGGGCTACCTTCCATCTGAGCGTGGCCACACCCAGGGTATTCTGTACACCACACTCACAGTGTATCCTGGTTCTCCTCACCATCCCCTGAGAGAGAGCCTCTTCCCCAGTAACTGCCTTCTTCCAAGTTATCCTTTCCCACATTTGCAGCCCCTCACAGCAAGATGTGCAGGGAAAGAAAAGCACAAAGGAGAGTGTCTCTGGTTTTACAGCAGGATACAGCAGCCAGGGACATGTGGGTATATCTCACCCATGCCACCAAGCTGGACACAGGGACCAGATGATTAAAGATTTGGGGTGGGATAGGAACAAAATAGTTTATGAGTCCCATTGTGGGGGTCAATCCTGGGGCAAGTTCGATTCAGTGTTTTCATTAAGAGTTTATGGACTGGAGGAAAACCCATCCCCCAGCTTGCAGGGGTGGTACAGGAGAGCTGCGTTGGCTTCACACATCTGATGGAAAGGCACACTTGATTAATGACAAATCCAGGCTAAAGTCAATTACAGACATACTGGAGAAGGGCAAACCTCAGCTGGTTCCTAGGGATAACAATAATCTAACAGTCAAATACAATTCCAGAACCTTGTATCTGCTCATAGGCTGGGAGGAGGTTCCAAGGAAGGCTGCAGCTGATGGCAGGAAGCTATGTGTGGGGATCAAAGGCATTGTTTTCCTTGGGAGAGGGCAAATCTGAGCAGGAGTTGGGCAGACTGAGTCTCCCCAAGCTCAATGCAGCACCATGCTGAGGACAGGCAATGCAGGCAGATGGGGTCTGTGATCACAGCCCCTAATGATGCCTTTTCCTGGTCTTAAAATCAAGAGTCAAACACGGTTAGAAGGGGAAAAGGGATTTTACCTTGGGATTTATTTTAAGGATCCTTTGGTGCACCACGTCCAGGTCGAATGCACCCCAATGCACCCCGCAGTGCCCCTCCTCAAAGCTCTGGTCTGACATTGTAGGTGTCACTAATTAGCACATCTATCCAAAATTCCCCAATGAGAGGCTCAAATGAGCCCCCCTCCCCAAGGAACCTTCCCCTGGATGGTTCTATCTCAGTTTACAAAATGTGTTCTGGAGAGGCCCTTGGGCTCTGGGCACACTGATCCCTCACTGTGAAGCTTCTAAAATGTTCAGTCTCCCAGCTTGACAAACAAGTCCAAGAATGAAGGCAAAAAGCACTGAGAATACAGAAATTGTAAAAAGGTATAACAGGGGTATAAAAGAAAAGACAAAAATCATCATGGCATCACTAACACAGCACTGACCCTGAGTCCCCACAGTGCTTCCACACTGCCCAGACAAGGATGTACCATGAGAAAATCAAGTGCAACAGCAGCTGGAAAGCAGGATTTCACCCAAGGGAGGTCCAGACATTGTGCCTGATTGCTGCACATGGGTCCTGCCCATACACACAGCAGCCTCAACACCACCTAATGTCAGCAGAAGATCGGGTTAATCCAATTTTCGAGAAGTTGGTGATCACTAATGCTTGGCTTGCTGGCTTCTTGCAGTCCATGCTTATTGAATCTCCTCCTTCTGGGTTGAGGGAAGCTCAGGACTCCCATTCCAGGCTCAGGGATGCCACAGGACTGCCAGCCTGGCACTGGGAAGGGGGCTGTTCCACATACCACACCAGTGTACAATGGTCAGGAGTGACAGGTTCTGGTTTCCACCTCAGGAACTAATAATGGTCTCTGAACTTCTGAGAACCATACACTAACCATCCCAGGACACTGTCCACTTGATAGTGAAGGTCTGTGTCCTCAAGCAGCCACCTCTGACCCAAAGTTCACGTTCTCTGGACCAAAGCAGGCACCAAATCTGCACCTGGGTTGTCAGGCATCTCCAGTGATTGAGGCCTCATCCCTTTCATGGAGGATTCATCATCTGGGCCCTTTGGCATGGCAGGATTTCAGTCTTTCCTGCTTTTGACCTCCCCCAGCCTCCAGGGGTGGAGCAGAGGTCTGTGCCAACACCAACCAGCCTGTGGCTGTGTAAGGAAAGGGGTTTTACTACGATGGTGACTGACCACAGGTCACACAGACACACTGTGGAGTCTTCACACTTGGGATATTCATATACCATCTGGACATGGCCCTGGGAAACCTGCTCCAGGTGACCCATCTTGACCCAGGTGACCAGGTGATTTCCAAAGGTCACTTCCCACTTCAACCAATCTGCTTCTGTAAAAATAAGGAGCTGCAGGGCCCTGTGATGCATCAGACCAGACAGAAGACACTGCTATGCTGTGTTTTGGGGTGTCACAGGAGGTCACATGGCAGAACATCACCTGTCCCATGCAGCAAATGGGACATGCAGCACTCTCATACAGGGCTGGAGTAAGGTGGGTAAGGGGCACAGCCTGAACCTTTGCTGGAAACACACAAAGGGAAATTCATCATCTGGACACTGGCTGAAGCAGCTGGGAGGTGACCCAGTAAAGCAAGGAGATGGCATTAACAGTAAAAATTGGTCAAGAACAAGAGAAAATGCCTTACAGACAGAGATCCCACAGACATGATTGTTACAATCTGCTCTCACCTTACAGGGACAAAATGCAGGAAACTGAAGAGCTGGTCAGGCTCCATCATGTCCTTTCATCAAAGCCTTGATCTCCTGGACCCCCTCCTTTGTCAAACTCAATGTACCAAGTCCAGTGGTAGGGAGAACCAGGATACACACCCAGCTCAAGGCACAGGAGTGCCAGGTAGCACTGTGGCCCTGAGCCACCAGCACCACCTGGCTGGGAAGCCCAGTCATCCCCCACCCATGTCTGATGGCACCAACCAGTTGCCTTTCTCTCTGCATTGCCTGTCAGTCCATGTCCTGCAACATAGGATGCTCTTAATCTCCTCCCCCAGACACACTGTAAGGACTAAGGAACAACCAGGAATAAACAGCAGCATCACATTCAACAAGGATGTAAAATCCAAAACCGGAGCAGTGCCACTGCTGTGGCCAGATGGCTCCCAAGAGGTGAATCTCCATCAAGTTTTTGTGAAGAAAATCCCAGCCTTTCACACACAAGACACCACATCAAGCAGTAACACTTGTGGCTGGTGCTGTCTTTCAGCAGGATTGCACACAGACATACTGGCCACAAAGCTGCTCCCCTCTGGCACAACCAGCATCCCACTAGGGACAAGTCCATTTCCTCTTACCATTAATTATTACATATTAGGAACCTGCAAGGATTGAATAGCTCATTCCAAAGCTCTTCCTAGTTGTTTCAGTATCTCTCTCCTGCCAAGATGAAGTTGCAATGGCAAACACTGACAAGTCCTTTTATCAGCACTTTTTTCATGTAAAACTGAACAACAGGGCAAACAAAAAAGAACAAGATTGAGGGTCTAAATGTCACTTCATTATCATTTCAATTAAGAGCAAAAATTACACATCCTTCCCCAGCTAAATCTTGAGAGCAGCTCCGTTTGATGTGGCTCCACTACTGCAGAAGTAGAACAGCAGGAACTAAGCAGGATCTTCTTAAAATTCAGAAGAAAATAAGGTGGGTGATGTTCTGCCTACACTCTCCAACTTGCTTTCCTACCAGGCTGCTTTCCTGTAGCACCAGAAACTATTAAAAGCCCTTGCAGTAGTCTCAAGAGCACAGAATTATCTTCCAGATTGGGAGCTCCAGATTCCTTTTGGTCATGGTGAGATATATAATCCACACATGGTGCCATTACCCACTCTAAGCACTGTCTCTGCAAGAACCCAGATGGATGCCAAGAATAAGGCACTTCTTATAGCTGAGGCATTTTTAAGAGATGTTAACATGCCTTGCATAAACGTGTCCTACTTTTTGACTTGGATTGAACACACATGAGTCACTCAGCTGCATCCTCCTAAAAGCCCACACCTGTACAGAAAAATCCCACCTCCTCTTTCACACACCCATTCTGATCAGGAAGTGGTGACAAAGGCATGGACATGCTGGTTTTATCATCATAATTCAAAACTTTTAAGGCCTCAATGAGAAAAAAGTTACTCCACATCATTGCACAACACTGCAGAGTCACCTTCCACCATGACCACAGGAGGATGCTTTTACAGGACAGACCTAGTCCTAAAAAACAAGGTATCAGCCTGAGGTTCAAATTGCCTTTCATCACAAAACAGTAGGTGGGGTGACAAGAAGTGACACAGAGACTTTGTGCTCCTTCCAACTGGAGGTACAATGGGGATGATATTCTCCAGCAAACAAGGACGGGGCTTTGCTGCCTTCAGTGAGCAGATGTAGCACCTGACTGGCTCTGCTGTTCCTCCCATGGAAAGAGGAGCCTTTCAGGTCTCAACATTGCCACCTCTCCTCAAAACCTTCTCACTATGCTAAAAAGGACAAGAAAGGAAAGGGCTGGCAGAGGTCACACCAGCTGTGGTTTCTCACCAGTGGCTTTAGCTGACAGAGAACTTTGGAACTCCAGCCCTGTTTCTTCAACAAAAAGCTTCAAAGAGAGGTCTTGGCAGTCTGAGAACAACAGCACCCTGCAGCTGAGAAGAGCAGGCAGCATCACAACTTGTTCAACAAGCCAAAGGCAAAGGGAGCATAGAAAACCTTTCCAGCCAGTCTGTCCTTGCTCTGCTTTCAACCCAGAAACTTTTTAAGAGAAACCTGTGGGTTTCTATCCACTGACTAAATGAAATAACCACAGACACAAACTGCACTGTCCTCTCATCTCTGCTTTTTTTCTCTAGATAAATGCTAATGCACCTGTGCTGCCTCGACTGCCCTCAGGGCTCCAGAAACTCCTCGGGGTCAGATCCTTTAACCCAGGGGCTCTTTACCTGAGATTAAGGTTCTCCTTCTCGTGAGCCTTTGCACAATCAATGTTTTAAGGCAACCCTTAATTTAAGAGACTGAGGACCAATAATTGTTTGTATTGGAAACAGTGAACTGGAAACCCTTTGACACAACCTGTCCAGCTGTAACAGCCAACTGATTATTACAAGTTTTGAAATAATAATGCAACTCAAAAACTTTTTACATTGCAATGGAAAGTCAAACAGTATTCAAACCATTGCCCACAGGCATGGAATGAGGGATGGTTTCATGTCATGGCCCTAGAGAAAGGCTGGAACTGACATAGACTCACTGTGGTATGTGAACATGTCAAGATTTGGTTATTTTCTATCAAAACTTTCCCCAAAAGCTGTTCCGGTTTGAAGGGCAGAGGAAGAAGTTTTAACTCTGGTACCAGGTCAGATGGGGCTTGGAGTAATCTGAGATAGTGGAAGGTGTCCCTGCCCATGGCAGGAGGTAGAACGAGATGAGCTTTAAGGTCCCTCCCAATGCAAGCCACTCTGTGATATTATGATACCCACCGCTTTTGACCAGACCCGAGAGGAAAAGGCTTCCACCAGGTTCAGACCAGGACCATGGAGGTGACAGTTAAGGGAACCAAAAAAGGAGCCTTTGGGTTATGGGAAGTAGCACAAACGTCCTTGTGTGCATGCACACACACAGTCAATGGCTGACTTGGAGATGGTGCCCATCAAAACAGGGCATCGAGGGCATTTCACAGATGAACAGAATCATGGACCTAGAGTGGTTTGGATTGGAAGTGACCATAAAAGCTCATCTTGTTCCACCCCCTGCCATGGGGACACTACCACTATCCAAAGTTGCTCCAAGCCCTGTCCAACCTGACCTTGGACGCTTCCAGGGATGGAGCAACCACAGCTGCTCTGGGCACCCTGTGCCAGGGCATCACCAGCCTCACAGGGAAGAATTTCTCTCCAGTATCTAAAGCGCTGCTACCTAAGTGCCACTTCCAGCCCTGACCACCCCTGGCAGTTACGAGAACGATGATGGATCACTACCCTTATTAAAAGTGCACAGGGAAGTAGTTCACAGGAAGCTGGTAATAAAGAAAATCTGCACAAGATGGTCTTCAGCTGCACACACATCAGTATTTACAGATCAGAAGCCAAGTCCTGACCTGTTGGATTCTACATCATTTGATTAATTATTTACCTCAAAACTAATTAATCATCCGTTAACTCTTGGTGAGCTCTTCTACCAGTAGGGCACATTTATGGAGTGACTCAATAAATGCTTCCACCATTTACAGCTTCATATGATTAACAAGAAAAATCTTCCGTGAGAGAGCCCCAGGGCAGATATCTGAGAGGCTCTGTCCCAGCTGCATTTTATCTTCTTTTCCCAACAACTCTTGGGCCTCTGTTATCCATGCCATGATGCTCGGTGCTTCTCCAGACAGAACTTTCTTTAGTTCCATCCAAAGAAACAATTTTATTTTCATTTTTGCTAATAAACTGATAACTTGATTAGGAAAATACAGTTCTGCTCCACCTCTGTGGGGTCTGGAAACTCATTAACAGTGCTGAGAGATAAGATGCTTAAAACTATTAAGCAGGCTCTGCTGGCATTGAAAACAAGCTCAAGATTTGTTGTCTGCTCTCAAAAGACATTTCTCTCCAACAGACCCCAGGGACTGAGGCAGCAGCAGCAGAAAGGGCTCTGGAGACACAGGAGAAGACATGTCACCATGAGGGAAGTGACAGGGCCACGCTCTCCTTTGAGAGCATTTTACCCTAGTGCTGCCCAGCCAGAGCCTTCATAGCCATCATGCCCGAAACTACAATAATTCATTCCATTTCCCCAATCAAGAATCACAGAATTGATTAGGCTGGAAAAGCACTCTAAGATGATGAAGTCCAACCATTCTCCCAACACTGCCAAGGCCACTACTACCAACCTATGTCCGCAAGTGCCACATCCACACATCTGGAAATCCATCCAGGAATGGGGACTCCACCACGGCCCTGCACAGCCTGTGCCAGGCCTGGACAGCCCTTTCCATGGTGAAATTTTCCTCAATAGCCAATCTGAATCTCCCCAAGATTTAAAATCTTGATCTAAATCTTGACCTGTCACTTGTTCCCTGTGAGCAGAGCCCAACCCCAACCTGGCTCCACCTTCCTGTCAGGGAGCTGTGGAGAGAGAGAAGGTCCTCCCTGAGCCATGGCCTGTCACTGTCACTAACACAGTGCATGCATTGCTACTGAAGTGACAGACTAATTTCTTTGTCCCTATCAGCCAGCATCAGTAAACATTTAATATTCAGGCTGCTGAATCTGGAATATCAACCCAAACCCCATCTCTCATGTCTCAGACACAAGCCAGGGTTTATGGTAACACCTCCCCAGCCCACGTGTCCCCATGTCACCGTCTCCAGAGGAGACTGGCCCAAACACAGCACACCATCACTAACTGGAGAGGAACTGGAACATGTTAACAACATGATACGTCCCTGAAAGGACAGCGCAGCACTCCAGTGATGCAGGAATTGCATCCACGAGCCAGCCACATTAGGTAGAAGCTTTCAGGTGTGACAAAAATCATTCAGCATCACCACAACACATGAATCCAACCCCATCCCCAGGCCAGGATATCCCTTTTCGGGCAACCTCAGCAGGCTGGGTGCTTCAACTAAGCAACAGGGTATCCAGGCTGTGGGCAGCCCTGGGGTGCAGGCTTGTGGCTCCATCCCACCCTGCACACACAGAGCTATGGAGCATCTACAACACACACCAGTGACCACCCGTAGACTACAGGCAGGGAATCCCAGCACCGATAATTCAGCAGCAAATTGCCAGGGAAGAAGCCAAGTGATACAACAGAGGGAGTTCTTCCTCCTTCTGAGTGTTCTCCAACTCATAAGCAGCAATGTCCCACTGGAATGGCAGCACCTTTGCATGTATTTTATTTTTCAGTTGCTACCCTGCTTGCTGAATTCATTTGGAAATACCTCAGGGCCCTTTCCCACAGCTCTGCTCTAGCTGAAGGATCAAAACCCAGGACTGGTACCCACAGAATCACTACCCAAGGAGGGGAGGGCTGCTGGCTGGTGCTGTGGTAGGCAGCCCAGTGACAGTGGCCACACACAACTGTGGGTCCCTTCCCTCTAGCCAGCACCCATTGAAGTGGGTCCGAGTAGAGACCCAGGAGGGATGCAGGAGCCACAGTTCAGCTGTGCAGCCAGCAGTTTTGTCCTGGGACTGGTTAATCTCTCGGATTAAATCTTCCCCTGGAGAACTGGGAAGCACTCTGCTCCTGATGGGAATGGCTCCTCTCCTGTGCTCCTCACTGCCTGATGGAAGCTTGGCCATGACCTTGGAGATTCAAACCAGTACAGAAATGAGACAGATACTGACGGATGTCAGACAGCTTCCAGCATGGCTGCTGAATCACAGCTGCACTGGGGAGGAGCTCTTGCCAGAGGGAAAGCTGGGGGAATTTGAGGAAACTGGAATTGGAAAGACAGGGTTTTGATGAATGGACTATGGATGGATAGGAAATCAGTCAGTCAACCATGTCCCAGTTGTTGGAGTCAATGGTTCGATGCACAAGAGGAAACCAGAAACAAGTGGTGTCCCCCAGGGGTCCGTACTGTGACCAGAGCTAGCTCATAGCTCATAGCTCATAGCTCATAGCTCCATCAGGACACAAGCAGTGGATCAAGCAAGCCCCCAGCAAGCTTGTGGATGGTACTGAGCTGAGTGGTGCGGTTGATGGGCTGGAGGGAAGGGAGGGCATCCAGAGGGACCTGGACAGTCTGGAGCAGTGAGTCCACAGGAACCTCATGAGGTTCAACCAGGCCTGGCAAGGTCATGGACCTGAATCAGGACAATCCCTGGTGCCAGCAAAGACTAGTGGATGGATAGAGATGGGTGGACGGAGAGCAGCTCTGTGGAGAAGGACTTTCCAGCTGAAGTCCCATTTGCCAAAAGAGATTTGGGATATCAGTGACCTCTGTCCAGTCCTTCAGTTCCCAAAGGCTGATGTTTATTCTTAGAAACAGAGCTCAGAGTTTCACATTGCAACTTATTTATTCAAGACATAGAAAACAAGAAGAAAAACATCAGCTGCTGACTCAATCCTTTCCTAATTTTCTAGACTTTTTTTCAACTCTGGCCAATAAAACACTTAGCAGCAGGTATGACAGGATAAGGGAAGATGCAGGAGGGATGGATGGAGATCATCCTGTGGTCTCCAAAAGAGGAGAAATTTAGATTACACATTAGGAAGAAATTCTTCCTGGTGAGAGTGGCGAGACCCTGGCACAGGTTGCCCACAGAAGCTGTGGCTGCCCCATCCCTGGAAGTGTCTGAGGCCAGGCTGGATGGGGCTTGGAGCAACCTGGTCTAATGAAAGGTGTCCCTGCCCATGGCAGGGGATGGAACAAGACAAGCCCTTAAGTCTCTTCCAACCCAAACCATTCTGCAAATTCAGGATTTCATGAACTTCCAAACCTAGCCCTATGGGAGCTGCAGGGATGTTCTCTGTGAGAAGACCCTCACCAGGAGCTGCCCCTTTGCAGGGCACAGGCAGTGCCAAACAGCTGCAAAACACACTGCTGGCCAAAGCTGATACCATCAGTGACAGTACCTCAGGTAAAGGCTACAAAACAATGTCCAACAGCAGCTGTGAGTGAGGAATGAGACCATGTGAGAGAAAAAGCTCTGCAGACCCTGAGGCCAGTGCAGAAGGAGGGGTTGGAGGTGCTCCAGGCACCAGAACAGAGCAGCCCATGATGAAAACCATGGTGAGGCAGGATGTCCCCCTGCAGACATGGAGGACCCCATACTAGAGCAGGTGAATGTGTCCATAAGGAAGCTGTGACTTCATGGAGAGCCTAAACTGGAGCATGCTCACTCTTGTCTGCAAACTGAAGCTCTAACTGTGGCCGTGACATTCAGAGCCATTCCCCACTCACACCGCCCCCAGCCCTTGCCATCCAAGCTGCTATTCACCCCAAGCTCACTGAGCAAACAGCCTCAGCCTCACCAGGACCTGAGATAAGCTAGAGAGAGTTCACATCCATGGCCGGGAAGAAGCCAGGAGACACATTGGTCTGGGCTGTGGAACATGCATGAAGCCAATCCTTATATCCTCCCACTCCCTCAGTCCCTCTACCAACAGCTCAAGTTGGGCAGAGAGGATGGGGACAACCCAGGAGACAGCAAAGGAGCCTGACAAGGGGTAACAAAAATAAATCCCAAGTCCTGATTGAGCTTTTGGGTAGCTCTTGACACCAAATACTGCCCAGCTCTGGAAACAGGAGGTCCAAGTGGTATTCAAGAATGTCCCACAGATGTCCAGGCCATGTGCTTGTGCGTGGGTGGGCCAGGCTGGTGAACACCAGAGTGCCAGCTCTGCCAGTGGGATTCCAAGCCCTTGGATGGCAGGCAGGCAGCTCTGGGCAGGCAGCAGGGATCTGCCTGCAGGGGTTGGGCTGGCAGCTGCCAGAGCAGCAACCACTCCAAATCAGCATCTCCCAGGCACTTTCAGGAGGCAGAGCCCTTCCACCCAGCTCTCTGCAGGGCTTCCAGTAACAGCAAATGGGCAGCAGTGCCCCCGCGGTGATTAATCATCTTCCTGGAAGGCAGGGAATCGTTATTTCCCACCCCTCCGTGCAGCTGGTGCTGCTCCCACACGCCACGGCAGCCTCGCAGCCAGCGGCACCCTCGGATCAGCCGCGGGACCAGGAGGAGGGCAGTGGGCAGAGACCCTGGAGTGAGGGGGCTGGAGCCCCATGCAGAATGTGGGTGGTGCTGTGAGGCTATAAAATACAGGGGGTTTGGGGGGAAATCAAGGGGGAATGGGAGATATTTGCTGTCTGAATGTTTTCTCCTAAAACAAGCACTGAAAAGACTTAGAACGACAGTCAAAACACTTGATTACCGCAGCAATTCTGTCAAACGTACGGCAGCACTGTGTGAACTGTCTCTGCAAAGGAACCAGATTATCATGGAATCATTTAGTTTGGAACAGCCCTCTAAGATTATTGAGTTCAACTGTTAACCCAGCACTGCCACCACGAACCATATCCCCAACAGCCACATCCACACATCTGTTAAATCCCTCCAGGGATGGTGACTCCACCATTGCCCTTCACAGCCTTTCCTATTACCTGACCACATTTTCTGTGAATAAATTTTCCCCCACCTTGCTACATCCTTTCAGGGAGTTCTGGAGAGCAAGAAGGTCCCTCCTGAGCCTCTTTTTCTCCAGGGTGAGCTCTGTTTTCAGCACTGGGTAGAACATGCTGCACAGTGCCACAGCCATGCCATGGGCCAGCACCATTGGACTGGACATCCTATTCCATGTGTCTTTGTTTTGTCACTATTCAGAATGAAAAAGGTCCCATGTATCTCAGTGTGACGGTTTGAGACAAATTTGGAGGAAAATATCCTCTGATAGAAGGCAGGTTACGACCACTCCTCCCCCACCAGGTTCAGAAAAAAAAACATTTCCTTGGAGGAAACTGAATAGGGAAAAAACCTATTTATTTAACCAACACAAAGGAAAAGAATAATAATGCTAAATAATAAAACCTCTTGCTGTGGAGAGAAACCCGGGAAGATTCAAAGTCCTTTCAGTGGGTGTGGTTTCTCTCCTCTTTGGAGCTGGGTTTTTGGTGTAGCCCCCTCCAGGCCGGAGATGTAAGGTCTCCCGGGTCCGTTTTGGTGTTGCCAAACAGTTCCAGAAGAGAAGAGGGAACAACCGAAGTCCCAGAAAAAAAAAGAGAAGACTCTCTGTCTCTCTCTGGAGAAAATGGAGCCGAAAGCTGGCTGAAAAGCAAGCAGGGTGCTTCCTCCGCTCTTGCTGCTTCCCAAGCAGCTATCTCTGTGTCCTTTAGCACAAACTGCTTTGAAAAGTTCATTTTTTCTTTCTGGCTTTTTTTCTTTCTCTCGCACCCAGTTTTAAAGACACAGAAAGGCACAGAATTCATTTCTGGGCACAGAGCGGCAGTAGGGGATACACATCATAAAGTCACCCCAAGACATTCAGGAACACTCCAGAAGCACTTATGGCTTTGGCCTGAACTCGAAGCAGCTCTAGCCCCACTCCTGAAGGAGTGCAGTCAGCTTTGCAGAGTGGACAGCAAGGCAGGACAGACGTGCCCAGTGCCAGGTTTGCCCCAGGCTTTTGCCCTTGGGCTAAAGCAGAACAGCTCATTTCACCAATTCCTGTCAATTCCCAGCCTGACCCCCTCAGATACTGGTCACTCATCCCTGAGCTGGTTTTGTGAAGAGTTCTGCTCTGCATTGATCAGACAGGGGTAGGACAGGCACCCATTCCCACCCTGACATCAGACCCACTCTCCAACTGGGCTGACCTGATTGGTGCTGCCCAGGACTGTCAGGGTTTCACTCCCTCCAGGAGTGTCTCGGAGCTGGTTGCATCACCATCCAACCTGTTCTTGCAGCAGGCTGCCCAGTCTCCCGCTGGCTATCCTGGCTGTCCACCCCTCAAACCCTCTTGCAGTTTCTCCTCGATGCTTTATAATTGATGTTGGCAAACCATGGGCAGCCAAACTGGCCACAGCACCTGCAGCTTTCATGCCAGAGCACCCCACCACGAATCCAGAGAACCCTCATATCCAGCTGATGCAGCCCCGACAGTAAACGACCCAAGGGGTCAGGGGAGCCATTTCTGGCAGACTCCAGCCCTGTCCAACATGAGGTCTCCCATGCTGCAGCCATGGTCTCCCCTCCTTGGCATGTGGCTGCCCACCTCACCAGCCCAGCCAAAGGTGCCCATGCACCCAGACAGCAACGTCCCACCCCTCCACCAGACCAAACCCACCTGCGCTCCTCTGTGCTCCCGTCTCCCCACTGTGAGAGCTCCCAGGGTCCTTCAGCACTCAAATTTCCTGCTCTGGCTACCACTTCCTCACAGTGCTTGCCTGAATTCTCCATTTTTAATTGACTTCTTCTCCCTCTCCTCCCACCTGAAGCACAGCCACACACCTCCCCTTCTGCACTGAGATGAGAGCAGCAGCACCACCAGCAGCAAGGATGGGCTCCTGCTCCACAGTCACCTCCTCACTGCCCATCACATAACAGGCTCTGGGGTGCAACAGGGAGTGCAGCCCAAAGGAGATAAAGATTTCCAGCAGCAGCAATAACACATGTTCCAGGAGTGCCACTAATGCCATCAGCTAAATTAAGCCCAAAATAATTACAGAGCAACTGATTTTGATTCCTTTTTTTCATGTTGCCATGAATCAGACTCCATGAAATATCAGATGATATTTACTCTGCACTCACTGTGGTGGATCACCCAGCGCTGCTCAAGGTGATGAAGCAGACAATGAATGCTGGTGATCCTGGAGCTGGGGTATGAAGGAGAACTGCACGGGAAAAGGGAATCTCACCTGGAGTAACACATTGAGAGGAAACAAAAGAAAAGACACAGGGGCACAGGAAGAGAGGACAGAGATGTCCCAGGTACCCTCACTGCAGGGTTGGTATGATGCATAGAAAGTCCATGTGTCCTATTCCTATGGGCAGCACCCAAGGGCTGGCAGTGGGTGCCACCGTGCTGGGCACAACGCAGCTGCGGGAGCCTCACACAGGTGGTAGCAAAGGGAAGGTGAGGAACAGCGTGAGTGCTCCTGCTTCCATGGCCTGAGCATCCCTGGCTGCTTTTGAGCTGAAGGGTGGCATTTTGCCAGCTTGCTCCCAGAGACAGGGAGGACTGGACTGATCACGCCCTGGACAGCTATGTCCACAAGCTGACACACGGCTGAGTCCCTTGCTCACACACTAGAGGAACCACCATGACCTGCCAGCCCTCGCTCTGTCCATGTCCTTTAAACACACATTGCCTGTGGCTACCCAAACACAGGAAAACCCAGCCCATCCCACACAGACAGATCCCAACTTCCACAGGGAAACCGAAGGGCAACCCAGTCTGAAAAGTTCAAGAAACGCTGACCAGCAGCCAGATAAGAAGTCCTGGAGACCTTATACCCATCCCCATCCCTTTAAAACCAGAGCCAGGGCAGGTGCTGGGGCCTGGCAAGGCAGGGATTGTGCAAAGCCCACACAAAACACCTGAGCTGCTGCAGCGACCTGCCAGGATGAAGCCAGAAGGACAAACAGCTCTTTAAGCTAAATATATTTGTTCTTGGGCTGACGCTGGTATGTGAATCGATCGTAAACAGACTCGGGCTGGAGGTATGTCCTAGAGTGGCCCTTCAACAAAGATTACTGTCAGGAGAAACAAAACTCCTCCAAGACGGAGCTGGAGCAGTGTGTGCAAGGGTGACAGAAGTATCTGTGTGACACAGGGACAGGATGAAGCCACCTGAAGCAAACTGAGCACAGTGTGGCACTGCCATAAGGGCCACAGGTAGCATTAGCACCATGCTGCTAGGGATGGCCAGGCCAAATGAGGTGTTGGAGACAGGTGGGGGGGTCCTAGACCCCGAAGTGGGCAGAGGAACCTCCATCCCTGCACCAAACACCCCTCCAGTCTCTACATCACACACCAGGTTTGGTATAAGAGGCAGCCACAGCTACACCGACTGGGTAAAACGACAGGCTGAGAACACGTTCCCTTAGGGACCTGCCTGGAGGAGGGAGAAGCAGGAAGCAAAGAGGCAGGATGCTGAGAGCCACAGAGGCAGATGGCACCTGTTCCTGCTGTCTCCATGAGTATCTGCTCTGCTGTGGCTCTACTGCCACACTGTGCCCTTCTCACCCCACTGAGGCTGCTGGTGAGGACTGTGACATCCACCAGCTGCACTGGTGTGTCCTCCAGCCTCAGTCCCACTCCAGGAGCTGCAAGAAGCAACCAGAATCATCCAGCGTCCCTGGGCCACTCATGATTTTATGTCCATCAAAGCCACTCCACATCCTGACATCCAACTAGGCCAAGGGCAAAGTCTGCACCTGGGTCAGGGCAATCCCCAGTGCCAGCACAGACTGGGGGAAGGCTGGAGAGATGAAGGGATGGGTGGAGAACACCCTGCAGAGAAGGACTGGAGGATTCTGGGGAGTCACAAATGGGACATGACCCAGCCATGGGCTGCCAGCACAGAAAGCCAAGTGTCTCCTGGGCTCATCCTCAGCAGTGTGGGCAGCAGGGGAGGGAGGGGATGTTCCCCCTCTGCACTGCTCTCCTCTGGGGTCCCAGCTCAGGACACTGGTGTTGAACTGAGGAGGGTGGAGTCAGGTTGGACATGGGAAAAAAATGTCATGAAGGGCTGGCACAGGTTGCACAGAGCAGCTGGGGCTGCCCCATCTCTGGAAGTGTTTAAGGCCAGATTGCACAGGGCTTGGAGCAACCTGGTCTAGTGAAAGGTGTCCCTGCCCATGGCAGGGGGTTGGAATGAGAGGTGCTTTAAGGTCCCTTCTAGTCCGAGCCACTCTGTGAATGCATCCCTGCTTCAGGTCAGACTGCCTGGGTAGGGGCAGCTCCCAGCTCCATTAAGGCTACAGATGAAGGGTGAGAGCAGAAGATGAAGCGGGGGGACATGTTGCTTTTGCTTTCTGTGTCCAGGATATGCCCAGACAGCTCTCCGCAGACCCCTTGCTCTGCTGGGACTACACTTGCTTCATCTTCAAAGTCTGATGAAGTCTGGGCTGTCTCTGATTTCCCATCCGAGGGGAGCTGGGAGAGGGTGAAGGAGCAAAGAGAAGACAGGAGAACAAAGTCAGGCTGAAACCTTCATCTGTCCTCTCCACTGCTCCTCCCAAAGGAGCATCACACAATCCTGAGCCTGCAGCCTCCAACACAGCACTGCTGCAACTCCTGGTCTTCAAGAAAACCTCCTCCCTGCCCTCATGGGACGAGGCACCAGGGGGACACTAGCCCCAGAAAACCACTGCACAGTGGGAAGTGGAGCTGAGAGGGCACAGAAAGCCATGTCTGAGGGGGGCAGCAGGAACCAGCCACAGCCTTGCCCCTCCAGCAGCACCAGAGCAGCAGCTCTTTGGAGTACACTGGGCTTCCCACTGGGACACACACCAAAAGGACCTCCTGAGAGTTGAGGTTGTGCTTACAGGACAGCATGGAGCCAGCTCAGAGGGACCCAGCCAGAATCTCGGCACCCAGACAGCTCCAGTTTGTCTTTTTGGCACAGGCCAGTGCTACCTCAACAGTATCAGGCAGAAGTGAGCAGCTACAGCTTGTCTCCTTGCCCACCTGACACAAATCTCCACCAGAAAATGGTCTGCTAGGACTATGGAGGCCACTCTCCAAGGAACTCCCAGCAGCCAAGACAGACTGAACAAAGTCATCCAGGCGCTGCACCCTGGTGTCCAACGCGACCACCCTGAGGCTGCACAGCTAAAATCGTGAAGCTGGAGGTCAAGTGTCCATGGAAGTGAACCTCCCCTTCTGTCCTGGTGCAGCTGTAATGGACCTACTTCCAGGTCTGAAATACTTATTGGGTCTCCCAAACCCTGAGGAGATGGGCTGAGCTGACAGGCTGAGAGACATGACTTGGGATTTGAAGATTTACATTCCCAGAGGCAATTCATGGAACAAGCAGCCTTCGTTACATAACGCAGCTCTGGAGAGCCATGGAGCATGGCCAGTGGAGGGATGCAATGCTGAGAGAAGAGGAATGGCAGAGAAGCCCTTCCTGACCACTCCAGGAAAAAAAAAATTTGATTTCACTCCTTGCCAGCTGGAATACCACCCAAAGCCATCTCGTCTGGGATGTGGCCTGGACCAAGGACCAAGTAGGAGCAGCAGCTTCCAGCACCAGGAAGAACAACAGTCACAGCACTCTCTGGGAAGGATTTTAGGAATGGGTTTACCAGGAGCTGTGACTCAAATCTGGAGCAGCACAGCAATGACCCCAACCAAAGGAGGAACACAGCCCCTCAGCTTCTCCAAGCCCACCCCAGTCCCACCATGACACTGCCCAGCTGGCTGGGGGGACCTCTCTGCTGCCCCTGCAGCCAGATCCAAAGCTGCTGGAACCGTGGGCTGTCACCTTGCTGGCTCAGCAGCAAAGCCAGCCAGCTGCCCACCCACTGGGCTCCAAAATAAGCCCAGGCAGCAGTGGCAAGGCAGATCCAAGAACAGTCTGTGCAGCCAGAAGAGGGATCAGCAGGAAGGGAGAGATGAGCCCTTCCCTGAGACATAGATCCTGCACCTCTGCATGCCAGGCAGGTGGGAAAATCCAGGTCTAACACAGACACCTGAACCTCACCTTCTCCTGCAAATGAAGAACACCAAGGGCTTGCATTTGCCTAAGCACAGCCATTTAAGAAGCAGATTCCAGTGGGACTGTACCTGTGGAGTCCCTCTCTTCTATTACTGACCCTGAGAAAGCAGCTATTCACCAGCAGCCACTACACATCTCTCCATCCATCCCTCCACTCAGTGTTGCAACAGCAATGCCAATCACTGCCCATCCATTTCCCAGACCACCAGCCCAGCTCTGCCCCAGTCTAAAACCCCACTCCAAAGTTCTCCAGCTCCAGGAGGGACACGCTGGTGGTGTTTGTGAAACTTGTATCTCTGATGGAGAAGCAGCACCCACACCAAACCAAGCTGCACAGCACGTGCCTTCAGACAAGGATGAGAAGTCTGTGACTTTCTCTTGTTTCCTGGAGGAACATTTCCCATCATCTTGCAATGAAGGTTCCACATGATGCTAAAGTACTTAGAGATTACTAAGAAATAAGCAAGGTGCTGTTCCAGAGGGGACAAGCAGCATCCCAAATCCCTGCAGAGAGAAGTATCTTACCCTGATGGCCATCCCAGGTGTCACTCCTTGCCGTGTTAAACAGCAAACCCCAGTGAGCACATCCCAAAACTAGCCTCTCACAACCTACATTTCAGTGTCCTTTGGCTCCATCCCCCTCTCGTGCCTCAGGGGAACTTGCTTCTGGATTTCCAAATTAATCTCAATAAATTCACAGCCCTTGGTTACAAATAGCCTTTGCATTAACAAGCAGGTTCCCTGTGGGTTCAAGAACACAGGAGGGTGGGGGTGATGTGGGTGTCTGTGTCTGCCAGCACAGACAAGGACCTGGCACAGCAGGTCCACAGGTTGCCACCAAAATGTCCCAAGGGCTGGGACAAGGGGCAGTGGGGTCAGACTGGACATGGAGAAGAAATGTCAGACTATGAGGGTAATGAGGGGCTGGAAAAGGTTGCCCAGAGAAGTTGTGGCTGCCCCATCCCTAGAAGTGTTCCAGGGCAGATTGGACAGGGCTTGTATCAAGTGGTCCACTGGTCTAGATTTAAGGTGTCCCTGCCTATGGCAGGGAGGTGGAACTGGATGATCTTTGAAGGTCCCTTCCAACCCAAGGCACTCTGTGATTCTGAGTCTATCCACCACTGAGCCCTACCACACCTCCTGGACACACCACAATGTTACAAATCATTTATTTCAGATTAATATGTGTCTTCCTGTCCAAACAATCCTTGGCATGACAAACTGAATTCTCTAGAATACCAAGGCAAAGTAACACTGTAAAACAAAACCAGAAGCACTTCCAATGTCCTGGATGCTTCTGGAAGTCATGGGAATGTCACCACATCTTGTTCACTGCAGATCTCAGACTTTTAAATAGATTATTATGCTTTTAGGCCATGAGTGCCCTTTGCAGCCCCAAGTGGACCCTGCGCCACTGCAGCAGCCAGGAGCACAGCAGTGACAGCTTTCCTGAACACCCCCAAACAGGAACACTGCAACATCTTACAGTGAAAGCACAAGAGCCTGGAGGATGATTGAGCAACAGCCTGAGACACGTGAATTCCCTTGAGAAAATCCCTCACTTCCAGGCTTGGCCAAGGAAATTTTAGCTGAGGAGCAGCTGCCAGGAGAGGGGAGTCTGAGACAATTTAGAAAGGACCAGTCCTTTCAAGTAATTACAGTATCTACTGATTTGACATAGGGCTGGACACAATGTGTGTGTGGGCACCCTCCTGGGACCTCTAGGAACAATTCCACAAGCAGACATGGAATTGCACTGGGCAAATGAGAAGTGGATGGGAGGAGTGTAGATGACCAGAAAGAGACCTGGTCTCAGCTTTCCAGCCTTTAAGCACTGGCAGCACGAGCAGGGCTCAGCCCATAAAAGCAACACCTTTGCCAAAATAAGGGCTGCCAGTGGCCTGGAGGCATCCTGCAGGGTCAAACCTCCAGAACCCAACATCCCTGTGACACCAGCACCACGATGGAGGTGGGCAAAGGAGAGCCACCTGGGCTCACTGGTACACTGAGACAGAGCTTGAGGCAACAGAGCTGTTCCAGTGACTCCTGGGCAGAGTCCAGCCCCACTCTGCAGTGCTCAGCCCTGCTCTCCCTACACAGCTCAGCCCTCAGATCCACCCGCTCCACAGCACAGGCTCTGCAGACACTGAAGCTGGAAAGCCTCTGCTGACCTCACCATCCCCACAGCCAGCTCCTCTGGCTCCAGCACTGCTCCCACCTGGGAACAGGGGACCACAGCATTCACAGTTCTAACTCTGCCAGATCACCCAAATGTTGCCACCTCTTAGGTGCTCAAATCCCCAACTGCAGCTCCTGGCAGCAAACCTCTTCTCTGAAGACAAGACTGAGGAAGAAAGAGGTGTGGAAGGGATAGACTCTCTGACCAGCCAGCAACAAATTGTCCCCAGGACAGAAATGCAAGGTCCCAAGTGCCCATCTCTGGCTCAAAGAGGAGCTGTAACATATCTGGGGCCAAGTAGGTGACACTTGGTCTGTTCTGCCCTATCCATGGACTTTCTCAAGCAGCCCAGGGCAGGACAACAGCCAATCACCACAAAACCAGCTGCTTTCTCTTCCCAGCCTCCACACTGCCCCACACTTTCAATTTCAGAAATTCCCTTCTGGCAGCCTCCCTGGACTCTCACCACCTCTCCAGGTCTCAAAGCCACCAGGCAGGTGCAAGCTCTCCCTCACCATCCAGCCATGGCCACCTGCAGACACAGGGAACTGTGCCTGGCTCCAGCTACCCCATCAGTGAAGCCGTGTGCCCACAGGACACACAGAACTCACGGCTCACTCACTTTCATCAGGGTTGGGTGAAGCGAGAATGGCACTGTGCTTCCTTTTCACTTCTTCCACATTCTCCGAAATTTTATCAATGAAGCCTCGAATTTCTTCCACCTGTGGAGTGAGACAAGACAGGTGGTCTGTGACAGACCTGGACTTTCATAAAGTGAAGGGATTATTACACCCTATTTCAAAGCAACCATGACATGTCTGAAGCACACCAGACATCCTCCTGGATAAATATTTACCAGCTGGAAACTATATGACCACTGAGGAATCAGACCTTCTCCAACCCACCAGCCAGCTCTGAGTCACAGCAGTGTAAGACAGACTGTATGTCCTGTATTCTTTGTGATGCACTGAGAAACTTCTGGGATTTATATAAATCAGCATCAGATTGATTCCCAGACCACCCCTCTGGCAGAACACTGCTGAGGCTGCATAGGCTGGTAGCAGCTCACTCCCCCATGGCTCCTTCCTCCATAAAAAGCTCCAGAAATGCTCAATTTGATCCTCACTCCCTAGTCCAGGGAGGCCACATTTTCCAAAAGATCCATTCTATCATTTTCCCTGAACTTCTGTACTACAGGAAGACACCAGCATCGCCAAGAGGGGAAACCTCTCCTGTGCTCTCTGCCTGTCAGGCTGCTTACCCTCTAATTCAGTCTTCTCCAGCTCACACCACCCCTTTGCTCATCTTCCTCCACTTGCACATCAGATTTATCCCAGTTCCCACTCCATTGCCTGCACAGATCCATTTTAACACCCCCCACACACATGCCATGCTAAGGGTGTGCTAAAAATCCGCATGCAGATCTTACAGCCACCCACATGCCAGAAGACAACCTCTTGTTTGGGAACGAGAGGCTCAAAATTAAATCAATCCCATGCAGAGACTGCTGCTCTGCAGAGGTGTTCTGGGGGAAGGCCTGAGAGCTGCGTGTGAGGCTCCCATCGCCTGGGCAATGGCCTCAGTGGGTTCTGGAGGAGCAGGGGGAGCAGGAAAACATCCATAGGGCAGCACAGCCTCAGGTCTGCAGGGAAGCCAGGTTCCTGATGTTCAGCGTAACCCTGAGCATCAAGTGAGCAGCACCAGCCAGGGCAGGACCCTCATCTCCATCCCAAGCACTGCTCCCCAGGGGCAGTGGGAAGCCTGGACCATCCACAGCCTGCCCTGGTGTCAGCAGAAAGGTCTGAACCAGCTTCAAAGGTGCACCGGAGGGACAAACCTCTCACCTGCTCAAAGAACTCATCCATGAAGCGATCCCGATCCACACTGACGGTGACTTCATCATCATCGTCACTGTCCTTTGCCTGCAACAACACAGAGGAGAGAGGCATCAATGAGTGCTTGCTGCAGAGTTCACAGCTCTATTTCAGGAGCTTCTCAGGGGCATCTTCCCCTTCTGCTGTGCTCACTCGCCCAAAGAGCCTGAGGCAAACACTAGCCAGAGTGTGGGACACCCCAGGCACTGCCACTCCAAGCTCCCAGGGCTCTGAGAGAGCAGAGAACTACACATCGAGCAGTGAGGGATGGCCAAAACACCACGGCAGACAGCGCCCCATGGCACAACCTCTGCAGTGAGCACGGGACACAGCTAAGGACACCCCACACCCATGGAGTAGGAGCTTCAAGGGCACCCTCAGCCCTGTGTGAGCACAGCGGCTCTGCAAGGAGCAGGAATGGGAAACACCAGAGATTCCACCATGGGAAACACCAGGGATGCTGCAATGGGAAAGCATGGGGATGCCATGATGGGAAACACGAGGGATGCTGAGATGGGAAAATACAAGGAATGCTGTGATAGGTAACATGAGTGATGTTGCAATGGCAAACACCAGGGATGCTCCCATGGGAAAACACCAGGTATGACCAGGTATGTCACCATGGGAAACATAAGGGATACTGCTATGGGATACATCGGGAATGCTGCCACAAGAAACACTACAAATGCTGCTATGGGAAAGCACAAGGGATGCTGCCATGGGAAGGCATGAGGGATGCTGTGATGGGAAAACATGAGGGATGCTGCCATGGGAAACACAAGGAATGCTGCCACAGGAGAAAGCATGGGCGATGCCATGATGGGAAAACACGAGGGATGCTGTGATGGGAAACATGAGGGATGCTGCCACAGGAAAGCATGAGGGAAGCTGCAATAGGAAATGAGAGATGCTGCAATGAGAAAACATGAGGAATGCCATGTTGGGAAGATATGAGGGGTGCCATGATGGTATAAACAAGAAATGCTGCCACATGAAAACACGAGGGATGCTGCAATGGGAAACATGAGGGATGTTGTGACGGGAAAATAAAAGGAGTGCTGCAGAGTGCAGGAAAGGTGGGAGCAAACAGATAATAGAGCAGAACTAGTAAAGTCACAGCAGACAAATGAGGGGTTGTCCTTGTCTGCAGAAGCATGTGTGTCATTGTCACCAGAGATGAAAACACCTCCTGTCCCAGCAAGGCAGGGAATGCAAGCTCTCAAGGGAGGGAAAAATTTGTCCTCCACATAAGGAGACATTTAAGAGATTATTATCCAAAGCAGCTACATGATGGAGGGAAATGGAAAATTAACAGGATGGAAAAGTTTATTTTTACTCCATCTTTACAAGAGAGAAGAAGCCAGTGGAATGGAGATTTAAGACAGGACTGCCTCTGCTCATCTCATAATGATCACACTTTTTGCACACATATCACCCCATGGCCCCTCTGCACTCTGCAGAGAGGTAGCCACTACAGCCTCCAGAGAGATCCCTCTTACATTGAGACAAGCCAGACAAAATACCTATCCTACCCCCTAAAATTCCCTTTCCACCCTACAGTGACTGATTTGGGCAGTATCATCCAGAGGAAACCTCTACTTTCACCCTTGCCAATGCTTGTGGCACTTTTTGCCTGGGTAACTAACTCATGCAGTTATCCCATTCATGGTTATCCAGAGCCTTTGTGATCAGAGATCTGCCACAATTCTGGTGAAAATCTCACCTGACAAGGAAAAGCAGGCATGGTGCTGCTCTTACCCACCGCTCTGTGGGCACAGAAAACTGTGCCTTAAAGTCTGAAATTGTGCCCATTTGTGGCACAGCCACTCAGGCCATGAGCTGCTGGCACAGTGAGGCTGGGGCATGGGAAGCTGCCAGCTGGGAATGGGTTGGTACATTTAAATCCCTCTAGTGATGGTGACTCTACCACTGCCCTGCACAGCCTGGGTTTGACAACCCCTTCTGGGAAGACATTTTGCCTAATATCCAACCTAAACCTTCCCTGGAGCAATTTGAGGCCATTTCCTCTTGTCCTGTCACTTGATAACCTGGGAAAAGAGAGTGACCCTCAACTGGCTCCATCCTCCTGTCAGGGAGTTGTAGAGAATTAAGAAGGCTCCCCCTGAGCCTCCTTTTCTCCAGGCTGAGCCCCCCCAGCTCCCTCAGCTGTTCCAGACCCTTCCCCAGCTCTGTTCCCTGCTCTGGACATGCTCCTGCCTCTCAATGTCTTCCTTTTCGAGGGCCCCAAAACTGACCCCATGATTTGAAATGCCTCAGCAGTGCCCAGCCCAGGGGACGGTCACTGCCCTGGTCCCACTGGCTACACACAGGTGCTGGTGTAAGCTGGGGCTGTGCAATCCCTGCAGCAGGCACTGCCCTCTGCATCAGGCAGAACCGCCTTCTTCCCTGAAGCTTTCTGCTTTCAAAATTCAGCACTTTGCTCTCACCAGGTCCACACTACCTCTCCCATTCCCTTCAGCCATTACAGTCCGGCATCGAGAGCCAAAGCACAGCTCAGGCTTTGGGCAGAGCTGGATGCATGACCACATACAACACTTCCCACATCTCCCTGGAGTCAAGGGCAGGATTTGGCCACAGGCTCTTTGAAATCCTTCCTGCACGCCAGTGCCACCAGACAGCCCAGTCCCTCCCCCTGTCCCCTGTCATCGCTGCTCCAGCCTTGAAGCAAAACTGTCTGAGCACAGTGACAGCTGTCACCGTCCAGTCCCAACCCTGGTGCCATTCCTTCAGCCAGCAGCAAGCCTGGCTGTAAGCTCAGGTCCACTTGGGGTCAATAACTGGCTCCAGAGCAATGCCCACGCACACTCCATTGCTCCCAGAGCATCCCAAGCACTTCCCCAGCACCCACAGTACATGGGCAGGAGGGCTCACCATCAAGGAGGTCACAAAGAGCCGTATCCTAAAGCCAGGAACACACGGATCTTTGCTACAGAGATACAACTACCACCCATGTTCACATTCCACTTATCACATATGACTGCTTGGTTTGTGCTTGATTTTCAGCATCAACAGCTTTTAAGCATCACACACTTCGGTGGGTGGTACCAAGAGCCCACTGGATGGCAGCAGACCCCCAGCTACACCCCCCAGGATCTTGGATAATGCCAACAGATCCTGGGGACACACGCTGTGAGTGATGGAAGATGCACCTGCCAATGCAAACGCCACCCCGGACACGTCCTCAGGTCAGGGGATCTTTCTTCCCCCCACCCTGCTAAGCCTCTCCCTGTCAGGGACAAGGACATCCACATCAGCCCCCACAGATGGAGGGACATATGTCCTGCCTTCAGCTCCTGCCACCTCACCATGCACCCAACAGGATGGTCATCTACAGGAAGGAGTCAAAGGAAAGGGGGCTGAGAGCACCCTGTGGGGATGGATCAGAGGATTCTGGGGAGTGACAAATGGGACATGACCCAGCCATGGGCACTGCCAGCACAGAAAGCCAAGTGTCCCCTGGGCTCATCCTCAGCAGTGTGGGCAGCAGGGGAGGGAGGGGATGTTCCTCCTCTGCTCTGCTCTCCTGAGACTCCCTCGAGCTGCCTCCAGCTCTGGGGTCCCAGCACAGGACACTGGTGTTGAACTGAGGAGGGTGGAGTCAGGTTGGACATGGGGAAGAAATGTCAGACCATGAGGGTGGTGAGGCCCTGGCACAGTTTGCTCAGAGCAGCTGTGGCTGCCCCAACCCTGGAATTGTCCAAGGCCAGGCTGGATGGGGCTTGGAGCAACCTGGTCTCAGTGGAAGGTGTCCCTGCCCATGGCAGGGGGTGGAACTGGATGGGAATCACCAGTCAGCCTCTGTGGCCCTGTACAGAAAAATGCACCTTCAGCACACTTTCCCCACAAACCTATCCAGCTTTTCCTGCCATCATTCTGGCAGGATCTCAATTTGCCAGAATTCTGAGCCCCTTCTTGAAGCCTGTGAGCAAAGCATTCCCACTGTTAATTTTAAATGCACGCTTGTACGGCAACCAGGCAGGCCAGGGAGTGGCAGCAGAGGAAGAGCAGCAGGAGAGCAGGGTACCTGCCAAGATGCTCCTCTCCTTGTCACCTCTTGCTTGTCCTTCCACATCCGAAACAGGTCTGGCTCATTGCCCAAAGGATGCCACATTCCTGACTACTCCTAACCCTGCTGCCCACTGGACCCTGTGACACTCAGAAATCCTGAAGAAAGGGGACCCACCACCCATGGAAAGGGTTTCAGCCAAAGCCACACACAGCCTTGTCAGAGGCACTCATGGTTGAGGGTAGCCCAGTCTTGGGAGCACAGAGGCTGATCGAAGGGCAGAGAGATGTTATTTAGAGCAGGCACTGGAGAGGGGGAGCGGCACAGAGCCCAGCCAGAAGCCCTGTGAAAAGGAAATTACACAGATGGAGCCTGCTGGTCAGGAGGGCACATGTCACTTGTCACTCCGGGCTGGAGAAGGGCACCATCTGTCCAACCCACGTCACTGGGAACACCGTCGGTGCCACACTGCCTCTGACCCCTGGTGTCAGGCAGATCGTCCCACCCCACCACCCCAAGCCCCTGAGCCAATAAGCAGCAGCCGTGTCCACTAATGGGTGACTTGGACTGGAGCCAGAGGAGATGCCACTGGGAGAACAGCTCACAGGATGCAGGGAACCAAGGGATCAGCTGCTCCTATCACCTCCTTCCACTCTGGCCCTCACTGCTCTACCCCAAGCTTGAGGTGTCCCCCCATGATTAATTCTAGTACAAAAGTAGGAACCAGACCAGAACTTTCCAATGGAAACACAAAGCATCACACAGCCAACAGTGTTTTGGCTTCAAGCATCCCAGCTGTGAGCATCCCAAGTTTCCAAAGTTACATGGAAAGCTCCTGTCTCCGTCAAAACTACCTGCAGGTGCTGCTCAGCACAAGCAGCAAACAATTCCCCAGCCCAGGAACTCCCAATGTCGGGCACACCATCCACCCAGTGCCTCCCCACTTCTGCCTCTGGCACTGTCATGCCGCACCAGGGACCCAGGGCTTCCAGGCTTTTCCCCCTAAACAGGGTAGGTGAGGATAACCCTTCTTTTGCAAGGTTTTTATTTCTCCAGTCTGCCCGAGGCCAAGTAGTGGCACCATGTGGGCACCACGCCGGCAGATGGGATGGCTCTGGGAGCCACTGCCTCTTCAGTGTCACTGAGCAGCAGGAGCTAGACGGAGAGGACAGGTCAGTCAGAGCTCCTCTGGCAGCTTTCAGAGCCTCTCAGGATTCAAAGCGCCCTCCACAAGGGCCAAAATCCCAAGTGGAGACACAGACAAACTGTGATACCATCCCTGACAAAGAGGAGTAGTGGATGGGAAGACATCCAGAGCCCTGAAGCATCCTGGCTCTGTGGCTTTTGCAACCAGCATATACTAATAAATTCATTATTGAGAAAATTACATCCCCATGGTTCCAATCCACCCCATTATCTCTCCAAGCACTTTCTGAAAGAGGCAAAGGAGCAAAGAACACCCGAAAAGACTTGATGCCTGCTCTCTTCCAAATAACAAAGATGGCAGGGTGGGCTCTGCAGAGCACAACCAGGTCTCTGTCACCTCAGCAGTGGCCACATGCAGTCTCGAGTTCCTGTCCTCTCCTGTCAGTGCTGCAGGTGGATTTGACCATGTCCAGATGCATCCAGGGAGCTGGTGCAGGCAGCAGAAGCAGGGCAAAGGAACAACAGAATCAGCCACTGCTGGGCACATCTGAACCCAGGCACATCAAGCCCTGCTGGCACATTTTCCTAGGAAACATCTCTGCCCAAACAGGCAGTGAGCCCCTGCCCACCTTCAGCACCCCACAGGACTACGGGCCCAGGGCATGCTCCCACCTTACCAGAGACAAGGCAAGCCTCACAAAAGCACAAGGGAAAGAAAAAGCCACACCAGCTGCCATCCCTCTTTTAGAGACCACTCAGTTAAGCAAAGAAAGGCCTCATCCCTGAGATGCAGGAAGCTGCTTGCCAGCTTTGCTCCCAGGCTGCATCTGTTTGTTTTTATTTACAAACACCTCCGTGCTGCTCTGCCCAGCCAAAGAGATTCCAGCCACCTGGGCTTGACTTGCTCTGTAAAATGATGCCCTTCCTGTACTGAGACCAGAACAGAGTGGGATGCACAGGCTGCTCCTGGGGATGCCTCTGAGCAGCTGTGGGTCACATCTAGGATCGTGTCCCCACATGGAGTGGCTCACGGGGGTCCAACACCCAACAACAGTCACCTTGTTCCCCATGTCCAAACCCCCAAGCCCAGGGCACTGCTGCTGACACCAAGAGTTCCCACTGCCGCTCATTCTGGCATGCAGATGTGCAAGGAAGGACAAGGTCAGAACAACTCAGCAGCACACTGACATCTCAGCCATCTCACAGAGCCTAAAGGACACAGAGGAAAGTGTGCCCAGATCCCTGGAAACATCCCAGCCTAGCTCTGTGATTCTGGGCAATACAGGGGCAGCTCAGCACAGCTTCACCTGGACAAGGTCCAGAGCACCCACAGGTCTGCCACCCACCAAACGAGTCCCTCACCGTGGGGCTGCCCTCACCTCCCCACACTTCGGGGTTTGATTTAGGCATCTGCAGCAGCCAAAACCAGCCCTTCAAGCAGGGATGAAGTCCTGCTCCTGAAGGTTTCCAGGAAGGTGGTGTCAAGGCTGAGGATAAGGACAGCCAGAGGGTATGCTCCCAGGAGACAGCTCTGAAGAGCTGAACCCCCAAGACCATGGTTTAAACTATCTAGGTCTCAGCCTCAGCTCTTTTTGCAGACCATATAGTACAGCAGTGCACCATGATAAATTGGCCATTCCATAGCACACAGGCCCCAAACTCAGCTGTGTCCTGTTCCAGTATTAAATCCACCTGGCAGTCTGTCACCAGTGGTGCTGTCCAGGCATCAGTGTTGGGGCCACTCCTGTCTAATACCTCTATCAATGATGTGGACAAGGGGATTGAGAGCACCCTCAAGCAGAAGACACCACACTGGGTGATATGCTGACCTGCTGGAAGGCAGGAGGGATCTGCAGAGGGATCTGGACAGGCTGAATCAGTGGGCCAAGGCCAATTCTATGACATTCAACAAGGCCAAGTGCCGGGTCCTGCACTTGCATTAACAACAACCCCATGGAATACTCCAGGCTGGGGGCAGTCACTGAAAACTGGGAAAGGCCTTGGGGTGCTGGCCAGCAACTGAGGGGAAACTTTTCTTTAGCCTGAGCTCTCCAGGGCTGCTGGAGCAGAAGGGCTTCCTATTCTCCTTTGGATGTCCCCAAGAATAGCTTTTGGCCAGCAGATGTCTTAGGCTCCAATCACTACTTCCATCACCCCTGCAAAAGGTGGTGGAGGAAGAGACCATCCTGCCAGGGGAGAGCAGCTGCCTCATTACAGAAAATACTCAGAGTATCACTGAAAAAGGTTGAAAGATGTTTCAGAATATCTCTCGTGGGATCCGAGCACACAGAAATCTGTCTGCTGTGTGTCAGCCCCATCCCTGGAAGTGTTCAAGGCCAGGCTGGAGGAGGGCTCAGAGCAATCTGGTCTAGTGGAAGGTGTTCCTGCCCATGGTAGGGGTGTTGGAACCAGATGGTCTTTGAAGGTCCTTTTCAACCCATGGTGAGCCCATGACACACCACATGCCACAGCCTGTCCCCTGCTCACAGCCATAAGTCTGCTCCCTGATTTGGGGGGCAAAAAGTAGTGCCCATATTTCCAACAGCAGCCCTGCTTCTGGCCACTGCACGCAGGGGCACAGGCAGAGATGCAAGTAGCCTGTAACACATCACCCCTGCCCTCTCCCCTTCTTCCAGCTCAGCAAAACCTTCTACTCCTTGAGCTTCCACAATTGCCTCGTTTCCTGTTTTTCCTAAGCAAAACCAGCCTCTTTGGCCTTGTGCCTGGTCTGGTCCTGACACAGCATCGCTCCATCTCTGTTTCCCGTGCTGTCCTCTGCTTGCCCTCCCTCCCCACGCATCTCCTCCAGGATCATCCTGCAGACGCCACGGTGCAAGGACACTCAGCCGTCCCCTGAGGCAGATGTGCTCAGGTCACCTGGAGCCAGGACAACACCACACACTCTCTCTTCCTGGTCTTCTACCCAGGCTCACTCTCCTCCTTTTTGCTAATATACATAATTTTCTGGAAGAAGCAATTTATCACAGTACTTAGCTTAATGAGCCTTACTGTACATGTTCTGCCTGTAGTGATAATTTTGCATATTTCCTGAGAAATCTTGTTAACGGGGAAATACATGGCAAAACAAACATTTGTACAGCTTCCGAGCAGCTCACATATGAAGACACTTCAATTAAAACAACAGGGACGAGACTGAACCCTTTTGGCTCCAGCCTTCTCAGACACTCAGCACACAGCTGACATATCTGGCTGCACTTATTATCACTCTTATCACTCTCTGGTGCCCACAGATTGACACTGGGTCTCAGTGGGTCAAGAGTATTCCCATATTCAAGTTGACTTCAGTGGGACCACCAAACCCCCATGCACCAGACCTGAAGCTCCCCAACACATAACAAGGGACCCTGGGGCTCAGTGTCCCCTCTGAGGTCTGTCTGTGCCCCAGACCCAGTCCATCACCCCACCAGGCACCTCCCAGGCTGGGAACATGACACACCACCCAGAGCTGATCTAGAGTCTGGGCTTTGCCTGCTGCCATGTTTAAAGCACAGCAAGGGTTTTCCCAGTTTTTGGGAAAGTTTTTTCACAGTTTTTTCACGGTTTTTTCTGTGCCCCACCACAGTGTGCACCCACAGCTGTGAACAGCGTCCCTGGAGCACAGGGACACCCAGGACCCTTCAGTTGCTGGGAAGCACAAAAACATCTCACACAGGAGCACGTGGGGCTCATCACATCATTCCTGTCACCTTCTTCCATGCCCAGCTGCCCAGCCCAGCAGACCACAGAGTGAGGATTCACCGGCATCTTACCCCTCCCACTCCAGGACCCCAAGGGAGCAGGCAAAGCAGCTTCCCTGTCCCAGTGCTTGTGAGACCAGGAATGCTCTAAGGACAGCCATGGTGTTTCACTTGCCATGGCAGCTCTGCTCCTCCCTACCCCCAAAAAATCAGCATTTCAATAATGCTAAGACCTGCCTAGCCCAGCCAGAGCAGGCGGCTGCGCAGGCTGCGGACGCGCCACAGCCACCGGCTGTCACCTGCCACGTGACAGCCCCACTCCCGACTGGGAGGGACGGAGGACAGCTGAATTATTCACATGACCTTTTTGGTTGAACAGAAGAGCTCGAAAGCACTTAGGGCAACGAAGAAGGTTAAGAAAGGAAAGGAAGATGGCATCTGAACAAGTAAATACATTCATCTCCGAGGTCTGTAGGGACTTCTGCAGCTGGGGGGGTCAGGAAAAGATGGAGACACACAAGACCTGACCAAACAGCAACTGTGGTCGACTTCACATTTGTGCCCCCAGGAGAGAAAGCCTCAGTAGGAACAGTATGGAATTAAGAAGAAGGGATGGAGTGAGGCCTGGCTGTGAGTCCTGGGCCACTGCTGCAGATTTCACTGCTACAGGAGGTGAGAGGGTGGATCCACAGAGCCGGACCTGGAGCCCACCTGGCCCTTTTATTTTTAACACCCATCTCCTGTAACTCCCGCTGGGCAGGAGGCAGCACTGAGAGGAGGGACTTGGCTGGCAGGAGTGGGGATTCAGCCAGCTGGTGAGGGCAGTGACACGGCACAAACATCACTGGAGAAATGCACCCAAAACCAGCTGCTGGAGACGAGAAACGGGCACAGAAGGAAAGTGCCCCCCAAAAAATGGGCCCTGCCAGTGGCTGGGGGGTTGGAACTGGATGGTTCCTTTCAACCTAAACCACTCTGTGATCCTGTAACACTGGCACATCTCCCTCACTTCCTCCCACTCTCAAAACACCATTCATAATTATTTTACAATTTGCACCTGTGTCACATCCTGGAAATCCCAATGTCTCACTCAAACTGAGCTGTCAGCTCTATGACAGGATGGAGCACCATGGGACTCTCACAATCCCACATGTACACACCATCTCATCAGGTGAATGGAATCCCATGGTGGGGAATGGAATCAGCTCCAGCCTCACTCCAGCTGGGCAGGAAAGATCACCCATAGCCACAGCTGTGGCACCTGCACAGAAGCAGCTGTAAACAAAGCTCTGCTCAGCCTCATCCAAGGCATCCTGCACTGCCCATCCTCAGCTGCTCTCCTCCACAACAAGAGGACATGTTTCATCTGTAAGTTAAATTTCCTGTCCCTGGTTCAGAGCAGGACTGGGGGCACTGCTCCCACAGGGGCACTGAATAAGCTCCAGCAAGCCTGATCCCAACCAGAGCCGAGGTTCAGAAAAGAGCTGGGATTAGCATTTTGAATTTCAAGTACCATTTTAAAAATCCTATTAAGACATGGAGCTCTTGTTCTGTAGAGCAGTGACCGCCCTGCATCCCCTCCTCTGCTCCAACAATGCCAGCTCTTTTTTAATTAATCCTTCTTTTTTATCATCCCTGGCAGAATTTAGACACTGTATTAAGATGGGAAGAACCAACCCAGGCTATTAATGAGGGAGCAGAGAGGAAACAAGTTCAAACGCTTCTGACTCTGTGTCCACTGCAGCAATTCCCTCCTCCCTGGTGTCTGCAGCCACCAAGGGTGTAAATCCACGATGCCTCACTCACTGCAGTCCTGACAGGGGGCACCCACTCAGATTCGGGGCATCTCAAAATGCCGGGGATGCTCAAAAGCATTCCTCCATCCCCAGGAGTCCCCGGGAAGAATGCTGCACCCTCAGCATGAGGCTGATGAATAAGAAGCAGCAGCAGGAATGAGGCGAAAACACATTTTTCTTAAGGCGTATTTAAAGGAAGAGAGAAATTTTAAAATACTCCATGGCATCACTTCTCAGCCAGTGCCGGCTGCCAAGAGGACATTCACGAGGCTCCTTTTTACTATTATTATTAAAAAGCCTATTTTTCAATCCCATTTCACAGCCTGTGCTGGTGGTGGAGACAGAGCCCCATGTTTGGGTGCTTTCCAGGCAGAGTGGGAAGGCGGCTCTTGGGGGAGCCTCTTCCTCTCCCAGGATCCACAGCCACCCCGGGCATTAACAGTCACCCCTGGGCATTCAGAGCTCCCCAATCACCCCAAATGCCACCCCCTCAGCCTCTTGCTGCCGTCACTCCAGCTCCATCCTCCTGGTGTTTTCCAGATCAAACCAAGCTCCCTGCCAAGTGATCATCCAAGTGATCTGATGCCCGACCAGACTGGACACCCACAGTCGCCCCCACTGCCAGGGGTCCTCCCCACGGGACAGATCCCCCTCGCAATCCCAGGCGGCTCTGCAGCCCCAACCGTGTAGTAATTAAAAAAAAAAAAAAAATCCACCAAAAATACCCCAACCAACCAGCCAACCAAAAACAACAAAACCAAAAAAAACGCACGAAAAAGCACTAGAGAGAGGACCAGGGGGGTGGCACGGGGCGGGGGCTGGAGCAGCACTCCGGGATTTCGGGCTCTGCCCCTCCGGCCACTGCCGCTGTCCCCAGAGCTCGGCCCCATGCGTGGGCAGCAGCACCCTCGCGGCCCCGAGGGTGCAAGAGGGGGCCGTGTCACGGGCAGCGGGGGGCACCGGAGGCTCCTCCACCGATGCTCCATGCGCGCAGCCGCCGCCACCTCCCACCGCCCGCGCTCCGGGACCGCGGGGGACTCGGGGCCTCCGCGGGATGGAGGACCAGCCGCACACGAAGCCCGACGCCTCCCGGACAGCCCGGTCACGGCGCTGGGGGCACCTGCCGGGTCTCCCGCGATGCAGCGGCCGCAGGCGCTCCTCGGCCCCGCCGCAGCGGCTGCGCCGAAGGATGAACACGCAAAACGGGAGCGGCGCGGGGAGGGCGCGGCACGGCCCCGGGTGAGCGCGGCACGGCCCCGAGTGAGCGCGGCACGACCCCGCCGCCCGCGGGCAGCCCCCGCCCGCAGCGGTACAAATACACGTTTGTATCCGGTCTTCCCAGAGGTGATGCTGCTCAGCCGCCGCGGGCCGCCGGTACCGCGCACATCACCGCTCGCACAGCTCGGCGCCGGGGAGAACCGGAGCGGTTCGCGGCGGTGCGGAGGGCGGATGGGACCCCGCTCCCATCCCAGCACCCCGGCGATGTCCGGGGGGCTCATCCCCTGCTCCCAGCTCCCGCCCAGCCCCCCTCACCGCCGCCGCCCGGGGCAGGGCGGCCCCAGCCCGGGGACGGTGGGGGCGGGCAAGACGGCTTCGGGCGGTCCCCAACGGGAGCAGAGGCTGCCCGTATTCCCCGCACCCCAGGGCTGTGCCCTGCACTCACAGCGCGCAGCTCTCCGGTCCGGTCCTTCATCGTGCCCCGCTGCCGCTGCCGCTGGGAACGGCCAGAGCGCGGGGAGGGGCGGCGCGGAGCATGCGCGGAGCGGTGCAGAGAGGGGCGGGGGGACACCGGGGGGACACTACCATGATGGGGGGAACTCGCTGGGGGACACTCACACCTCGGAGCCAAACTGCGGGGAGGCGGCACGTGGGGGTCTCACATCGCGGGGAGGCGACCGGGGCGGAGGGGGGCACAGCTAGGAAGGTCACAGCTACGAGGGGATGTCACGGAGAGAGGTCGCACCGGGGGACAAATGAGGTGTCACAGCTGCGGGTCACACCCAGGGGACCTCACACGTGGGGGCGTCACATCTCGGGAAAGGGGTCTCACTGGGAGGGGTCCACGCGAGAAGGTCACAGCTGCGGGTTACACCCAGGGGACCTCACACTTGGGGACATCACATGGGGGGGGTGGGCGTCACACTTGGGGAGGCCACAGGAAGACGTCACATCTGGGAATAACATCGGGACGGATCACCCCTGGGGCGGCCATACCTGTGCGACATCACGTCAGGGTGCTCTTAAGGGTATGAAGGGATGCACAGCAGGGGAAGCTCCAAGAGCAGGTTCACCCCTGGGTGTCCCTGGGGCTGTGGCAGTGGTGCTGGGGGTCCAGCAGACAGCAAGGTTTGGGGGCACCCAAACTCTGACTCCCAGCCTGGGGACAAGCAGGGGATGTTGGGGGGTCCACCGTGAGGACCTAAAACCAGGCTCACAGGGAGCAGAGAAATGCCAGCAGGGCTCAGGCAGAGCTGCCAGTTTGCCGCTTTTGGGGAAACTGGCAGTGTCGGGGAGACACCCCTCTGCTCTAGGGATAGAGAGGAGCGGGATCTCCCATAGCCGGGGCCCGAAGGTTCCTGCGCAGGTCCTGGGGCCATTGGATCCAGCCTCAGGGCCACGGGTCCCAATTCCTGCAGTCCGGCACGTGTCCAGCATCCCTGGGGCGTCCAGTACGGGGGGTACACCAGGTGCAAAGGCTGGGGGTATCCCCCGCCAAACCCACCGCAGCTCACCCTGTGTACAGCCCCACTCACGCCTCACTGGCCCACACATCCCACACACCCACCCCACTCACCCCTCACAGCCCCGTTCACTGCGCGCTGTCCCACACACCACGCGCGGCCCTGCTCGTCCCGCACAGCTCCACTCTACCCCACTCACCCCGCACTGTCCCGCACAGCCCCGCTTGCCTCACGCAGCCCTGCGAACCCCGCACTGCCCTGCTAA
>VXAC01003957.1:105951-119320 GCA_013399225.1 Rhipidura dahli
GGTAACCCGGTATCCCCGGCACCCCGGTAACCCGGTACCCCCGGTACCCCGGTATCCCCGGCACCGCCGGTACCCCGACACCCCAGTAACCCCGGTAACCCCGGTACTCCCGGCACCCCGGTACACCGGTACCCCGGTAACCCCGGCACCCCCGCTACACCGGTAACTCCGGTACCTCCGGTACCCCGGTAACCCCGGTAACCCCGGTACTCCCGGTTCGGGCTCCCCTCCACTCATCCCCCTGGGACAGCACCGCTGGGTTACACCAGGGCTGCCCCAACGTTCCCACGTTATCCCAAGCGTGTTCTTCCCCCAAATTACCCATATCCATCCCTTTCCCACCTTTGCTTCCTCACTAAAACATTTCATGGCTCATGAATAAGCATTTTCCTCCTCTTCTGAGCTCCATGAAGTGCTATGGAAGCCAACATTCCCCCTCTGAAAACTTCTCTGCCTGCTACACAACAACATTTTCCACTTCCAGACCCAACAGCTTTCCACCTCCAGGGAGATTTGCAGGTTCCCTCTTGTGCTGGCTGCCACCACCCGCTTCAGGGCTCTGCTGTGTGGCAGGAGCTGAGACAAGGGACAGAGCAAGATCTGATCCAAAGAGCTGAGACATGGCTGTGGGGTGACCAGTCTGTCAAGAGCCCAGGGGATGCAGGAGTTCATGGAGAGGGTCAGACAGCTCCTCATTCGTGCTACAAGCAACAAGGGCTTGCAAATCCAGGGAGCCAGAGGCACAGCCTGCTGGAACAGCACCTATGCCTGCAGCACTTGGCACAGTGGATGGACTTTCAGGTGTCAGGCAGCCCAAAATGCAGCACAGAAACCCAAGAACACACAAATTACAGAGGTGTTTTGAGCAGAGGTGGCAGAGGATGGCTGGAGCAGCTGCAGCAGATCCAAGATCAATCCTGTCATTCTCAAGGACTTGCCTCTGTCAGAAGAGACAGAACTGCAACTGCCAATGGAAGAGTTCAGACATGCACAAAGGGGATGCAGAATAAATCCTCAACAGAAACACAGAGAAAAGCAAGTGCTGGGCTCGAAGTCAGGCTGACAGTGTGAACGTGATGGAAATCCAGAGCGCAGCCCTGAGCCAGCAGCTTGGCTGCAGATCAGAAACCACCTGAAGCTGCTCGTTCATTCATTTTCAGCCACGGCTGTCACTTCAGGGACACTATTCCCTTTGGAGGGACAAGACAGAGATTCTGGAACAGCTGCTGGAAGTAATTTGTTGAGGATTAGGCTGGAAAGCTGTTCATGGAGGAACAGCCCAGAGTCACAGAGTACATCAGCACTGAGGGAGCCAAGGAGTTCTCCATGCCAAGAACACGTGGGCCAAGTCCTGTGGCATAGGAGAGACAGGATCTCAGAGGCAAGGAAGGGAAGAATTGGGTGGGCCACTCCACACCACCTCCCTTCAAGGGAGACCCACCCCTCATCCCACTCTATGCCCCCATGGAGATGCCAGGGAGGGCAGGAGCAGAGGAGGGGAAGGTCTGTATGACCATAGTCACAAGTGGATCCAGCTGGAGGTTCCCTCTCCCTGCTCAAAGGAAGCAGATATGTCAGTGGTGATTGCTCCAAATGCTTGACTCCATGCCAACAGCCATTAAAAGTGGCTTTTGGACAGGTAACTGCAATCCCATGTATCTAAGGACAGGAAGATGCTGCCCCATGGTCCTTTCAGGGACAGGATTCCTGTCCCCACTCTGGGGCAAGTTCATATCAGCAAACAGGGAGATGACATTGGGAGGAAGGGGACCTGTGCCATGACTTGTAGAAGCTGAGGCAGGGCACTCAGAAAGGCATTGGATGGGGGTGGAAAATTGGGAAGAGCTGTGTGCTGTAGCCAAAAAAGTCAAAATGGGACAGAAGAAGGTAAACAAAGGAAAAAGAGAGGTGACCAAGGAGAGGGAGAGGCAATCCAGCCCCTCTGAACGTATCTGTGGTGGAAAAAATCAGACATTATAAGGGCTCGGTAATTCCAGCAGCAGTAGGAAAAGTGGCCATTCCCTTGCCTACAGCTTGTCTGGTCTCCCATCCCCAATCCCATGTCCAGAGCTGTAAGAGCATCATGGCACTCACAGAACATGAGCAGAGGGAACAAGATCTCCTAGGCAGTGGCAGAGTGGGACAGGAATCCCCCAGAGAAACAACACCCACCTAAAAGGAATCACAGGCTCTCTCCACCTCCTCATGCCTCCAGCAGCAGCCTGACAACATGCTCAGGTGCAAGCTGCCACTGCCAGTGCTCTGCACAGGAAAATTTCCTACCGGAAAAAGAAAGCATATGATAGAAATGATCTGTATTCTCTGTCTTTATGTAAGGAACAGGTTGAAAAACATCTCTCAAGTTTAGATGAGCATCTCTCATCTGTTACAGTGCCTAAAGAAAAACTCTACATTAGACCTTGTTATTCAGCTTGACCCTTCTGGCTTTCTAAGGTCACATTAACCCATGGGAAACACACCTTTCACACCTTCCCAAAAGCTGATCCTCCCATTCTCAGATCTGGAAAGCTTGAAACAACCCGGAATCGCACACCTCCAAGACAAGTTTCACTTTCACACATTGTAGAAATCCTGCCAAACATTGTGAAAGTCAGATGATTTTATTTTTAAGTACAAGAACTTGTGAATAAATCATAGAGAAGTCTGATTCCATCGGTCCTTTCTGATATTCTGTGTTACTCTAGAAAATTATTTTGACAGATGAGAGAGAAAGGGAAGCATCTCCAGCCTACACGGCACTAGGGTTCACTTAACAACCTGCTTGAACCAAAGCAGTGAGGGATATTCAATCAAACCAAAGCAATCATTCCAGTGCAGGAACAGGGCACACGGACACTTATTTCTTGACTGATCCAATGAAGTGGGATTATGCTCAGCTCACCTTTATTCTGGCATGCATTGAAATATTGGCATTAACTGCAGAGAACGTGGGCTGCACCTTGGGAGGACAATGAGCATTAATAAAACAGCAGCAGGGGCTGAGAGGCAAATCAGCCCAAACTTCCCTTTGCTGCTGGGAGCCTTCCTCTGCTACTCCAACCCTGTGGCTAAAATTAAAACATATTGATCCAACAAATAACCTCCAGTAGCGACTTAATAACGACCAATTAAACCCTGTGGTGCAAATAAAAAATTCCTCCCCTCCCCACACACCAGGCAGGGGCAGGGCAAATCTCTGTAGGACACAGTCCTGCTGCAGCTCCTTCTGCCAAGAGCTGGCAGCTCCACTGTGCACACATCCCAAACCCCCTGTCTTGGTGCATATCCCAGAGTCCTTCCCAAACACCCCTCTTGGTACACATCCCTACATCCCAGCATCCTTCACAAAGGAAGGATGCAACTCCTGGTGCACATCCCCAGTCCTGGGATGGGGCCAAGCTAAAGCGCCATTTGAGGTTTCCTGGCAAGTCCCCAGTTTGGAGTTATCACAGCTCAAATCTTCCTTCACTGAGACCAAAACCCATTCCTTCGGTCTGACTTTGGTGGGAAGCTGTTCCAGTCATGGGAATGACTCATCTCTAGGTTTCCTTTTTCTGTTACATTTACATTGGAATTTCTAATGGATGTTGATTTGCATCATGCAGGCTCTGTCAACTCCCCGAAGCCTTTTCCTCCACCAAGCTATCATTCCTGCCATTCCCTTTTGTTTGCAAAGCTCATTTAATTCGACCCTAGAAGGCCCTGAGGGCCTTTGGGCTCACTCCTGCCCCCACGAAGCCCAAAGCACGGTGAGGCTGCTGGATTCAGCCTCGGACAGATGCCCATTCAGCTGGAAGTTCAGCTGGCTCTCAAAAACGCATCATAGCTCCAGTCTTCTCAAAGAAAGAAGCAGACAAAGCCCCAGAGAAACCAGCTACTCTGCTGCAGCTGGTGTACTCTGGGACCCCTAAGGATCTGCAGCAATTCCTGGCCTGTGCCTGCTGCAGGCTCCTCCTGCCCTCTCCCTTCAGTTCAGGGCTCCCCTGTCTCGTTAATTGTGCCCACCCATCACAAGCTCTTGTGCACATACAACAGTCCTTCCTCTCACTTCTCCTGCTGAGTTTCCCTGTCTGGGCACCCCTCTAGTGAGAACTGTAGAGACACTTCTATGCAGTGAACTCCTCACGGCTACAGGGAGGGCACTGGTCTCCCCTCCTGCCTGTCCTCAGTGCCCATCTCCTGTTTCATTTCCCCACCTGTACACACCTGGTGAATGCATGACCCCACTCCAGCCATAGAATCACAGACACATGGAACAGTTTGGGTTGGAAGAGATCCTAAAGTTCATCTCATTCTAATCCCCTGCCATGGGCAGGGACACCTCCCACTAGCCCAGGCTGCTCCAAGCACCATCAAACCTGGCCTTGAACACTTCCAGGGATAGAGCAGCCACAGCTGCTGTGGGCAACCTGTGCCAGGGCCTCACCACCCTCACAGGCACGAGTTTCTTCCCAGTAACCCACCTAATTCTGTTTGAAGCCATTCCCCCTTGTCCTGTCACTCCAGGCCCATGTTCCTTGTCAGCTCCATTCAGGTAATGGAAGGCCACAATTAGGTCACCCCAAAGCCTTTTCTTTTCCAGGCTGAACAATCCCAATTCTCTCAGCCTTTTGTCATAGGAAAGGTGTTCCATCCCTCTAATCAACTTGGTGATCTCCAGTTCCAGCTGTGCACACCTGGTGGAAGCATGACCTCCTCTCCAGGATGGATTCCTTGGCAGGCTCAGAGCACAAATGCCAGTTGTGACTAAGAGATCAGCGACATTTTCATATGTGTACATGTATATGGAAATATGCTAGTTTAATTTATAAAAGGGCAAAGCCAAAGAGCATTTGCTGAGGGGTCTCTTAAAACCAGCTTTTACCAGCATCACTTTATTCTGTCAGGCCAAGGAGGCTGCAAGCACAACAGTGAAGAACTGCAAACAGTCTCTTACTTTGGAAGAACTGCTAGCTTTTTTCTAGTAATTTTTAAATTTAAAATTTTCCTCTCAAGTTTCTCTATTCAGAGTTTTAGGTAGCGAAATAATATAACCATGTAAATCTTACTGCATCTCACACTCAGTACAATAAATCCTGCCATGTAACTGGGCAATGAGTCAGGAGTCCAACCTTATCAGAAAATTCTACTTTAACAGGGTCTGCCATTGGCATCATCTCGATCAAAAAGGTGTTTTGTTACTTTATTGATAAAAAACCTATTCTCATAACCTTTTAACTCCATCCTGAGACGCATTCAGAGAGAAGCAGTTCAGCTACTGGTGATAAGCACCAAAAAACCACCCAGAAGGTTGTGATAAACACACGAGACCACACTACAATTAAAGAGATAACAAGTGCTATATACTTACTGAATGCTTTTCATCCTGAGTCAGTCATTATAGACCATGACAGAACACAGATCAGTTCTGCTGCTCCCAGCACCAGAGGTGTTACCTCCAGAGTCATCACATCAGCACCAGGCACATCACCCAGCTCCAGGCTAAGGACACTGTTCTGCTGCACAGGCCACACTTCCAACACATCCTGGTAGCCTCCTCCATCAAAATGAGGGGCAATAGCCAAGGAAGGTGAAAACAGAAGTCTCCTTGTAATTGAAATTGCCAGACCGATTCAAGCTGCCAGACAGATCCACGAATTACAGCAAAGGTCAAGGAAGGACAAACTCTGAGAGTTGCCGACTCCTTTTTGGAGGTTGTTTTCTCATTGAGGACTGGGACAACCTCAAAATGGCAAGAAGGGAGTGAGGCAGACAGTGGAGCACCAGGGAGTAAGGGGATGCTCTAACAACCACACACATGGCTGCAACCATGAGTCTCATGTTCCCTGCAAAGGAGGAACGTGCAGAGCAAGAGGAGGATAGCCAATTCACATTTCATATCCTGCCTCTGAATTCTAAATTCACAGATACATTCAAACCTGCATGGTCTCAGCTTGAGATTTTTCTTCCAATCCTTTGTTTGGAACAACAAATGGAAATATGACTCGTGCACAAACCAGCACAGCACTATCAGTGTACAGGGAGTTATGTTCCTCTGAACTTGAGACAGAAATAAAAATAGGGGAAAAAACTGAGAAAAGAACAAGAGAAGAAACTGGTAAAGAATGGGTAAACACAAGCTTCCCCAGGAAGCACCACAGTGTTCTGCAGTCAGAGATGCAACAACAAACCACCAACGAACATCAACCTCAAATGAACAGCTTGAACAGTTCAAAGTTCAGCAGCTGTGCAAATGTTATCAGCTGCTCTCACTGTCTGCAAACCTTCCAGCCCCAGACAAAGTAGTGTGGTGAACTAAGGGGAGGGTGTGTTTTCAATTGTATTCCTGAACAAAGAAACTTCCCGCTCACCACTGCAGAGCCAGACCTTATGGGCACACACAAGGAAATGCAGAACGCAACCCTTTTGTCCAGTTCTCCATCTGTCTTCCTTTGCTTTAATTTCATATACTGCATGTGGCAGAGAGCCCTCTCTCTAGGAATGAATCAGTCTTAAGGCAGAGGTGGATGGATTAATTTTACTATTGATTGCCCTGTACACAACAGCTAACAACAATTATCAGCACTTCTCAAGAAGTTATCTACTCATTCCATTAATCTCCAACAGCATCCATGCCTTGACCTTCAACATCACCCTCTTCTTTAAGAAGAAAACTAAATATACCAAGTCATGTCAATTTTTCTCATTACTTCCTTTTTAATCCCTGAAGAGGTTTTACAGGGTTCACAGGTTCCACGTCCGTGTTTCAGCAGAAACGTAAAAAATTTGCTGTACTGGTAACAAAGGGCCTTGAAAAATGGGGCTCCTTCCACAGATGCCAGTGGAAATGCAAATTCTGGGTCTGGAGGTGTTACAGGCTCCCTCCCCCATCCAGGGAAAACAACAAAGGAAGGGCTTCTGAAGCTTCCAGATACCAGCACTGGGACTCCTGCTGAGGGGTGGGAGCTTGTGTTGGAGGAAGATGCCAAGTGCTCCAAGCAGCAGAAGTGATGCTCATGGCTCCAGTGGATGGGGCACAGTAGAGGCTGAGGTGTTGATGAGGTCCTGGGGAAGACTCTCCCGCGCTTCCTGCATCCGGCGTCGTGCCCGCTGGAAAGCCTCTACAACACAGAGGTGACAGCAGGCCAGAATGCATAAAACAGCCTCAGGGAAGGGGAGGGATGTGTCTTTCCAGTGAACATCAGCTCTCCTTCTTCCTATGATCCCACTTCCTGTGAATGAGTTCTACCACCAAAGCACCTGGTGCTGCTTCACCCGCTGCTATCTGATTTCTGTACACAACAGAATCAGAGACAGAGCCTGTGCCTCAGTGCCACCACCTGTGCTCAGTGCCAGGCAAGACTGGGCAGCCCAGTTCAGGCTGTGCCCTCACATGGTGCTTATCGTTCCTGCCTGCTCCAAACCGATGCCTCCTGAAGTTTCCAGCTCAGAGCAGAACATTTAACCTCTGCCATGGGCTCTGAGAGGTCACAGGGAGGGGAATTACTCCCACAGTAATGGCTGCTCCTGAAATATCCTACCCACTCTGTAAAACGGGGACAAAAGTGAGCCAGTGCTCACCAAGACAGAATGACACTGAAGGCCCTACCCAAAACATTGTAGACAGAGCTCTGCTGGCTGAAGCCTCCCAGTCGGTCCAGTACACTCTGCATGTGCTGCCTCAGGGCACTCTTCTCCAGAAAGGCTCTGCACAGAAGCACAGCAGCAGGTCAGGGCTGCCAAAACGAGCATAGGAGATGGAGTTTATGGAGCTTGTACTCCCTTTGCTGCACTCACTTGGACTGCTGCAGGCAACAGAGCCGGAACGTGACGCTGCCTGTGGTCGCTGTCCGGAAACCAAAGCGACTCAAGTGCTTTCCCTGCAGAGATGGCACAGGTTAGAGTAACCTCACAGTGAAAACAAGGGTGTTCCACCAGAGCACAAACTCCTGTGAGCACAGTCTTCCCCTCCCTGCAAGGTTGGAAAGAAAGGCACATAGTTCCAGGCTGTGTTGAGGGCAGCACCTAAACACTTGCAAGCTGACAGTGCAGTGCTGGGGGAGAGTTTCAACAACTGCATCAGGGCTTGCTCCCACACAAAGCTGCCACTAACATCACCCTGCTCATTACACCAGCAGCCACCTCTGCAACTTTCTGAAGAACATGAAGTTTCTACCTGCCTCTATCAGCTTCTTTCTTCAGGAAGCTGTTCCAACCACAATACAGCCCCAATTTCTCACAGAAACCCAAGAGAAGTCTACAGCTACTACCAAATGCTGACCTGACAAGGGGTAAGCCAAGGCTTTGGTCCATGCTCCCCTACTTCTCTAAGCTGCTCACCCCTCAGAAGGCACAGCTCTGCCTCAGTGTTTGCCCATTCCTCTGTTCAGGATGACAAGACTCACAGAGGAGACATTTCTTCAGTGAGAGGGACAGGACCAGCAGTTCATCCTTGCTCAAATCTGGTCCAGGCTGTCCATGAACACCTGAACCCAAGAGCATAATGCACCATGTCCTGGCAAGAGGCTGCTCTGCAGCTGAGCCCACCTTGAAGGTTGATGGTACCCGGATGTAGGTTAAGTCCTCCAGCTCAGGAGATCCCCCAATGAAAAACCTCCTCATTTCAGCGACGGTTCCCAGCTCCACAGGACGCCAGGTAGGGATGGTGAGCATGTGGACACCTGGCCCAGGACAAGAGGACAGCTTAGCTGCTGTGACCTGTGATTTATTCAGTCACAGAGGACAGCAAGGGGAGGTGGATACCTGCTGACCCAACTCAGAGCTGTCTAGAAATGGAAACACTGCACAGGATCAGAAATGTTCTAAAAGCATTTTCCCAAGGAGTCTGCCCATTCTAGTCCCACAGCCAGTGCTGAAAGTACCCCCCTGCCCAATAGCAGCATCTCCTTGTAACACATGGGGGTCACTCCCAGATTCCACATGGGTCAGAGGGCTACTGCCAGTGTAAAGATGGATGCACAGCATCACCCCAGAGCTTTATCACACCACTTATTGTGATGGCATTATCAAAGCATCAAGGACAGGCAACCCAAGATGTGCCTCAAACCCTTCTTTGCTGCCCCCAAACAGCTGACTGCTCTCTTCAGTACACCAAATCCCTGGGACTGGCTGAATCACTTCCCAAGAGGACCACTCAACTCATCCTCCCAGACAATTAACACAATGTCCCAAAGATGCTTTACCTGGAGATGCTGGAAGCACCAAGGATCCATATCCTTCCACACGATACCTCTGCCAGAAATCCAGGGATAGGACCTCAAAGTAGAGAACAGGCCACTGAGGGAGACTGTCTGGAAGATGCAAAACAGGTCACAGCTTTGGGAAGGAGACTGTCACTAAGAAAAAGAATGCTAAATCCTCAACTCCACTAGTAGGAAGCCAAGGAATCAGAGAATCATTTACCCTGGAAAAGACCTCCAAGATCATTGACCCCAACCTGTGACCAATTCCCTACCTTGTCACCCAGACTAAAGCACTGAGTGCCACCTCCAGTTGTTCCTTGGACACCTCCAGAGATGGGGACTCCATCACCTCCCTGGGAAGCCCCTTTTAATGCCTGACATAAATTCTGTGTAGAAATTCCTCCTGGTGTCCAGCCTGAACCTCCCCACGGAGCAGGGGGTTTTGTCTTGTCTGGCCTCTTGTTCCCTGGGAGCAGAGCCCAACCCCCAGCTGGCTCTACCCTGTCAGGGAATTGTAGAGAGCAAGAAGGTCTTTCCCGAGCCTCCTTTGCTCCAGGCTGAGCACCCCCAGCTCCCTCAGCTACTCCTTGTGCTCCAGACCCTTCCCCAGTTCTGTTCTCCCTCTTCTACTCCAGCACCCTTCCACCACAGTCCTTTTTTCCTGTATTTCTTCCATAATGACTAACAAAGATTTATGGTGGATTAGTTTCCCCTGTAAAACTTGAACCCAGAGATTTGAGGCTGAAAACAGAACTATTAATGTTAAAAATTAGGGAAAATTCTTTAAGAGCAAGTCCAGACTGGGCTGTCAATTATCTTTGAGCAGACAGGACAATCTTTCACGAATGATCTGAAGCCAAATGAGGGGAACCTGTTCATCTCTGGCCTTTCCCACTGCTACTGGGGGAATATTAACTTGTATTCTCTTACACCTCTCCAAGCATTTCATTTTTCTGCAGTGAAACAAACTCATTGTGTTTCTTCTAGTCTGAAAATTCATTAGTGCTGGTTGAATATCCAAATCCAAAGTGTACATTGAATTCAAGTGGCAAGGCATGCCACAGCACTGTCCCTAGCAATTGTATCCACAGAGCAATAGGATTGGTGAGGAAGCCGCAGGAACAGGCAGCAGAGAAGCCCAGCTTAAAATAGAGCCAAAGTTTCAAAGTGACATGAGCTATATAGGGATTATGCAGGTCACTGAGCACGTCTACAAATGTAAGACTCAGCACACAGTTTTACTTGTGTACAAAAAAGCTGCCTGGTTGTCCTGTTGCAGCATCCCAGGGCACCATGCAGCACACCAGGCATAGCAACATGGCCCTGCACGCCAGGTTTAAAGAGAGACAAGGCAAGATCCAAATAATTTTCCAAGCAGATTAAGCTGCCTACAGCCTGGAAACGGGGCAACATCAATGAATCCATAAAAATGCTAATGGATTCCTGGGCAGGGCAAATACAGGATGTGTCTGGGGGTTGCGTGGTGACAGGGTGAACTTTTGTTGAACCAGAAGCATTTCCCTCCGTCCTTTCATCTCCAAGAGCACAGACAGCATGATGGCTACAGAGGGACCAAAGGATTTCAGACTAACAAGGAAACAAACACACCTTCATCTTCTTGGGTGTAAAACAAATCCACAGTGAAGGGGTAGCAGAAGTATGCCACGTTTTCCTAGAAAAAGAACAGGGCAGAGATCAGATTGCTGGGCAAGAGAATTCATCACCAGCACTGCAGAGGGCATAGAGAGCAGGGAGAAAGGAACTAGTGGTAGAAAGCAGGTGATGCTGCCTGAAAAGATCAATTTAACAAACACCTGACTGCAGGATGGACCTGCACACACTCCCTAGTGCCACGTTGATGGAACAGGCTGTTGAAAATAATGGAAAAGGGGAGCGATACACCTGAAATGAAAACTCCATCACCTGCATAACTACTGGGCAGCCACAAGCTTTACAGGAGCCAAGCCAAGCACAGTACCTCAAACAACAGTATTACTGAAATGTTGTATGATAATTATTTTTGTAATATGAAAACATATAAAATACATCAAAAAGCTGGTAAAATTCAAATTTTGTAAGAGAGGAACTGGAGACAGCAATGGAACAAACTTCCCATATAAGAGAAGGCTTCACTTTGGGAAGTCAATGTAGAGTCTCTGCACATTCCTGCCCCAGGCAAGCTGGAACAATGCTTGGTTAACTCAGAGCATTGGAGAACACAACAATCAAAGCTCCAAAGGCAATCAGTTAGCAAGAATGAAGAAAAAAGTGAAGTTCCAGAAAATGCTTTGGAGTAGTTTTATTTGGTCTAGCTTTATTTGGAGTAGTTTCATTTGGACACAGTGGCCCCTTGAAAAAATGCCAAGTGTAATTAGAGTGAGGAGAATCCCACAAATGCTCTGCTCTTGAAAGGAGCCCTCAACTCAGGACTTTTGCTGAATGTATCTGTAGCTTGTTACACATGTTCCACTCCAAAGACTGCCTGTTCAAACTGTTCTGCAGGTCTGAAAGTGTCCTTACCCATCCCACTTTCTTGGTGGCACAGGTCTGCGTCACTCCTGAGAGCTGCTGGAATGGGGAGCTTGACCACTCTGGGAGGACAGGAGAAGATGAAGGCTTGAGGTGAGACCAAACTCACAAACCAGAGCAGCTCAAAGGAGAATGTCAGTCCCTGATGACTGGAGTAACAAATAACATCACCCACCCTGACAATCACAGAATGACAGAATCATTAAGGCTGGAAAAGCCCTCTAGTATCAAGTTCAGCCTGTGACCAATCCCCACCTTGTCAACCAGACCAGAGCACTGAGTGCCACATCCAGTCATTCCTTGGACACCTCCAGGGATGGGAACTCCACCACTGCCTTGGGCAGCTCATTCCAATGCCTGACCACCCTTTCCATTAAAAAATTCCTCCTGATGTCCAGCCTGAACATCCCCTGGTGCAACTTGAGGCTGTTTCCTGTTGTCCTGTACCTTGTCTGGGAGCAGTGCCTGAACCCCCCCCCCAGCTGCACCCTCCTGTCAGGGAGTTGTAGAGAGTGAGAAGGCCCCCCCCGAGCCTCCTCTTCTTCAGGCAGAGCCACCCCAGCTGTTCCTCATATGACTTTTCCCTGTCCTGTTCCAGGCACTGCTCTTCAGAACACCCTGAACTGTCCATGAAAAGCATCAACTCATCTCAAGAGAAAAGCAGAGCCTTATCTAAATGTACTGAGTACCAGAAATAACATTTTAACAGATATATCCAGAGAGGGGAGCCAGAGCCATAGCTTTAGGAGAACTAAATGTGCAGCAGGATATGTATGTCAGTGCCGGGAGCCTTATTTATCCATCAAAATTTAGTATGTTAATGTCAGCACAAATCATGATGACAAGCACTGAAATAAGACAAGGTCACTGTGGTGGGGAGCACAGGAAGGCTGTTCTCTGCAGGGTAAAGGAATGAAGTTCAGATAGACTGGCTACCACCACCTCCACATCCCAGCCTGAGCTGAGTTCTGCATTTTAGCTCTGAAGGCCTCTGACTAGATCCCAGCCCCAACACTAATTTTTGCTGAGTCCCAGCAGAGGTGGTCTGATGGACCAGCCAAAGCCTCTTTCAACTCTTAAATTGCTGTGATATCCTGGGAATGTGAGTACTCACGGTTAGGCAGCTCCAGGAAAAAATGCACATAAAGGTTGTCATACTCATAGCCTTGAGCTGAAACTGAGAAGAGAGAATGAACTTCAGCTGTCTGCTTCCACACAAATTCTTCCTGCACTCACTGTAGATTTTTGGAAGAGCCACCAACAACAACCTCAAGGAAAATCATTTACTGCTTGAAGCTGGGAAAAGCCAGTCTTCAAAGTAACAGGAGATGGCCCATAGAGAAGATTCCCTCTACAGACTAGCCCTGTCCCTGTATCACTAACCAGATGAGAGACGTCACACATTTAATTGGTTTCTTTGGGACACTGAGATTATAGCAATCTGCTGCAGCATTTGTAACCTCCAACCTGTAAGCCTCTCAAGGGATTAGTCTGCAGCAAACGGAGGAGAAGGAAGAAGCATAGGATTCTAGGGCATCTTAAATCTAGGGATTCAAGAATCCTTGGATCATACCCTCAGCTGTGCTGGCTGGTGAGCCAGTACCACTGGCTTACCAGCCACCACACCTGAGGGTATGATCCAAGGATTCTTGGGACAA
>VXAC01003957.1:125790-137882 GCA_013399225.1 Rhipidura dahli
GGAGCCCGCGAAGCTCCGCGTGAGGGGATCCCCGCTAAAGCCTCGATGATTTATTTTTGTCTTTTCTGTTATGCCCCTGTTATACCATTTTACAATTTCTGTATTCTCAGTGCTTTTTGCCTCCGTTCTTGGACTTGTTTGCCAAGCTGGGAGACTGAACATTTCAGAAGCTTCGTAGTGAGGGATCAGTGTGCCCAGAGCCCAAGGGCCTCTCCAGAACACATTTTGTAAACTGAGATAGAACCATCCAGGGGAAGGTTCCTTGGAGAGGGGGGGCTCATTTGAGTCTCTCACTGGGGAATTTTTGATAGATGTGCTAATTAGTGACACCTACAATGTCAGACCAGGCTTTGAGGAGGGGCACTGCGGGGTGTGTGGAGGCTCATTCGACCTGGACGTGGTGCACCAAAGATCCTTAAAATACATACCAAGGTAAAATCCCTTTTTCCCTTCTAACCGTGTTTGACTCTTGACTTTAAGACCAGGAAAATGCATCACCACAGCCTCTGTGTGAGGGAGGATCCCACACATTGCACACATCCCTCCATGCATCCCTCCACAGTAGGCCCCAGGACAAAGCCCCACATCCCTACAGCCCCAGAGAAATGCTGAGGGACCTCCAGCAACCGTGGACAGAGCTCCAGGCCCACCCCTCTGTGTGAGGAGCCACCTGAACCTGCCCCTCTCTGGCCCCTCTTACCCCCTTTCTAATCTGTCTCTGGATCCTCATGGACTCCACCAGTACCCACCCTCACGCTGTTGCCAATATTAGGAGCTCTCTAAACACACACACAGTCTGTTTTAAGAAAGAAGACATTGTTTCTTCTCTGCAGGGTGCAGAGTGGTTTCCACAAATCAAGCACACCAAGGGGTAAAAAATTGCATCTTTTATACAGTAAAATACACATGAACCCACCTATGTAATGCATGTTTATTTGGTTGTGGAAGATTGTGCTTCTCATCCACCCTGACACTTCATAAAACCAGAATGCTCCCAATTTATGCATCGCACAGTATCCAGAGCCAACACTAGACTTCATGTGCTAAATAAATATGATATCTCCTGCCCTGTCCAAATCTGAAATTGCAGTGGGTCCCCAAGGTTTCTTTATTCTAACAGGGACTCTTAAAGGCTTGAACTCCCCGAAGCCCTGCTGCCCCCCAGCCCTGCTCTCCCCCCATGGCCACTGTACGTCCCACCAAGTCCACAGTCGGAGCTGTGGAGGACCAGAGCAGGGAAGTGCTGCCACTAAGCCACATCTCCACAGCTCGAACACTGGTTTGTTTTACAGGTCCAACACTTTGGTTTACCCTGTGACTTCCAGAGAAGGTCCTGAATTCCTTAGGAAGAAAAGCTGTCCCAAGTGTCACAATGAGAATGGGCTGAGCGCCAAGAGAGCTGGAGTGACTTTCGGTGCCGGAACAAAGACGATTCCTCTGAACATTCAAGGAGCACGACATCCAAGATGCAGTGGCCAGGTTTATAAAGAGGGACAAAGTGCTGGTTTGGGAGGTCCTGGGTTTCATAGAGACAACACTTAGTGAATTTAAGGAATACAGTCCAAAGTGTATCTTGGAATGCATTACAAAAAACCTTCCTAAATATGCATCTGCCTCTGCAAATACTGAGGGTGGGCATTTATTTTTTGATGTGGATGACGACAGTAAAGTCACCGGGACCCACAGTGATATGGGAGAAAGAAGCCTTAGAACAAACAGTGGCCAATGCCATTGCCATAGCATCCATCCATCACTTCTGTGGCTCTGGGGCTGGTGTGCAGTTCCAGACACACAGTTAATGACCAAGCAGGTTGTTGGCAGGGCTACGTCTGTGCCATGCACGTTGAACAGTTGTGCTGCCCTGTGTTTGATGGTGACCCAGAATCCTGGATGGTGATGGGTGACAAAATTGAAAGGCTGAGCATCAGGGATAGAGCTCATGACAGCTGCAGACCAACCAAGGTAAAATCTGCATTTGTGTTAGTACCAACTTCATTTCTGCCTGGGGCTATAGATTTTAAGGAGGAAAGACCAACTTGTTCTGATGAGTGTTCTCACCAAACCTAGAAAGGGCCTTTGGCCCATGCCCAGCCACAGGCAGTGGGGTGATGGTGGAGTCACTGGCCTGCAGTGACACCCTGCTCTCTGAACCTGCTCAGCAGGACTTCTTGAAACACTTAACAAATAGAATAGGCCTTCCTAGGGATCCCATATCCCTAAATGAAGTTGAAAGATTCAAGATCACCCAGAAGCTTCCCTTACTCTTAGTGTCAACTGCAGTAAACACTTGAAGCTGACTTTGTGTGCTGAGATGTTTAGGAGAGAGTGATGTCCTGATGGCAATCTGGCCCTTGAGGTGCCCCAAGGGGATTATTTTGAAAAACAAAACAAGTCTTTTGTCATGGTTTGGTTAAAACAAAATGGCACTTAAGAAAACTGTTCACTATAGCTGAGAAGAGGAGGGGAAAAAAATGAAGGGCTCATGAGCTAAGATATGGATTGTGAGAAAACACTCTAAGGAAAAAACAGGTTCAAATTTAAAGGTATAAAGTAAATTTATTATTAACAGGAGTCAGAGGAGAATAATGAGAACTAAAATAAGCCTTTAAAACACCTCCCCCCCCACCCCCAGTTCTTTCTTATTTCCCACCAACAGCACAGGGAGACAGGGCATGAGGGAGGGGGTTTTGATCAGTTTGTTACTCGACATCTTCTTTCAGTTCACTCGGGGAGAGGAGTCTTTTTTTCTGCTATGCCGTGAGTCCCTCCCATGGGCAAAACAGTCCTCCCAGAACTGCTGTGGCGTGGGTCACTGGTCCACAGGGTGTCATCTTTTAAGGATAGGCTGCTCCAGTTTGGAAGCAAGGGCTCTCTGTCTCTGGAAGCAGGGGCCCTCTCTCTCTCCATTTGGGTCTCCCACTGGATTACAGCTTTTTCTGGCCTCCACTTTCTCTGGTGTGGGTGCCTTTCTCATGGGCTGCAAATGGATTTCTGCACTCCCCGTGGACTTCATGATTTACAGGGGGACAGTTTGCTTCACCATTCTTCACCAGTCTTTGTTACAGCTTGCAGTGGAATTTCAACTCCCATGCTTGGAGCACCTCCCCTTGTTTCTTTTCACTGACATGGGTGCTGCCATGTTGTCTTTCTCCACATGTTCTCATTTCCTCCTCTTTCTGTGACTAGAAGAAAAATTGCTGCTCGTAGGTATCACTGTCAACAAGTTTCACTAATTCAAAGATTCTTACAGCATCTCACAGCACTGAGAGGTTGATCTCATCTCCAGGTCGGAGAATTGCTCGCTGTGGTTCTTCTGCTGGCCACGTGGCCCCTGCCCTTATTCCAAAAGTGTAACAGGCTCTGTGCAGTGTGATCCTTCTATATTCTTTTTTCAAGATGGGCAAAAATTTCTGTCAAGAATAAAAACTTGAGACTTTCCATTTCTCCAGCAGCTTCTGGGCCCTGTGCAGTGCAGGGTCTCAGCATCTAAAATATCTGTGCAAGAATGGCTGGTCCCTGGGGCACTGTGTGGCTTATTTCTATAGTGGGCACTGAAGGCACTGGCTGCTCCCATAGCTTTCACTGTCCTTCAGCATCTGGAAGGAGAATAATTCATTTAAGTTTTCTTGGAAGAAATCTCCAGCCTCAGAAAGTCCATGGGGCTCAGCCCAGTGCTAGTGTGGGGCAGGGGGCTGATGAAGGTGTTACATTCATCACCCTGGTTTTCAGAGGTGGCTGCTGCCCAGTCACATGAGGTCCTAAGGTGCTGCAGCCGGGCAGTGAAGCCCAGGGTGAAAAAGGACCAACAGATGCTGCAAGGTCCATGTGTGGTGACTGTCTTCTACTTGATCTCTCTCTCCCCTTTCTTCCTCTCCTCCTCCCTATTTCTTTACCTCACATTGATTGTTAAATAAAGTCCGTATTAATGACTTTCACATACAGATATGGTCTTGTTTGCAGTTTAGTTTGGGCAGAGGCATCTGGCACTAATCTTAACAAAGCTCATCCCTGAACAGCAGCTTCAAGGAGGTTTGTGACCCTCTGCTCCATTGTCCCATCTTGGCTGCTGAGGGAGAGGATAGTTCCAGCAGCAGCTGTTGAGCTGTCCCCACACTAACTTCCAGGTCAACAACAAAGTCCCCTTTTGCAGCCAAAACTCCTACAGGGACATTTACTGGGAAAAGCCAGGTTTTGGGGACAGAAGGCATTATCCAGTACAGCTGGATGAAAACAGCGAGTTTTCCATTGAGCCAGCCCTGCCTTGGGGGAATATGCAGGGGCAGGAAGCAAAGGCCATGAGAACCATGTCCCTGCCCAGGGCAGGTGACCCCAGCTCCATCTTTTGTGTAGCCATACTATATAATGCCTTAACATGCATATTTACAATCAAGTGCCCAAGCCCTGTATTTTACAGAGATAGTGCTCCAGTGCATCCCTCTGTTTGCAGGCATCACATTTTGATGTCATTAATTGTATGGTGAGGATTAATAAAACATGAAGTTTAAAGAAGCCTAAATCACAGTGAGGGAGCTGATAATCTCTGCCAACAATAATATTTGCACTTTATTTTCATCCTAACATCCAGCCATGGGGTGGAGCTTGGGCCAGGGAGCAGCACTACTGCAAATGGACACAGTGAGGATGGCACAGGGATCCCAGCTTGCTCCTTGGGTATCACTTGGACATCCTTGGGATGCTGTGCCTGTGCCCACAGCTAGACCAGTGATTTAAGGCTAAGTTTACCAGGACCAAAATAGGGAAGAGACATGAAGTGGCCTTTCTGCATGCAGAGGTGATATCTCTACACAGATGGGTTTGCCCTGCTCTAACAGCATATCCTGTGGCCAGCCATGGTCCGTGCTCTGGGAACCCACCATCTGAGGGCATGTCCCTTTGGGATGTCCCCTCTGGAAGGGGCAAATGGTCCAGGGCTCTGGTGCTGGGAGATTTTGAACCACCAAAGTTGTAATTTGGCTTTTGCAGAGTCTGCCTGTGTCACCCCTCCCTGCTACAGCCCCCAGTGACAATGACCTGGCTTGGTGGGGCACCATAGCCTCGTAGCCCCAGGGCTGCAATTGAGGCTGGGAATGTGCTGCTTCCCTGGCAGGGCTCTTTCCTCTCCATCTCTTTGCTGCCTAACAAGCATCCTTGTCAAAAGAGCTTATTTCATTCCAGAACAAAGTTACCTGAATACATTTGGAAGTTGTACTACACTTTCAGGGTAATCAGAATTTAATTTGATGCAGTCAAGGCTCTAAGAAGATGTTATCAAGAACATCAAAGCTGGATTCCTGCACTTGGAAATGGAACTGCAATGCTAGTCCGGATTTCTCATTTTATTGGAGACTTTCAAAATATTAGTCTAAATAACAAAAATGACAAAATATCAGTCTAAAAACCAAAAAAAAAAAAATATTGAGAGTATTTGCAAATTAATGTCTTTTGTAGATGAACAAAGGCCCACTTCCTTTGCATGTCAGGGACAGTCTCTTATTAAATCCTACTAATTATACCATTTGTTGTGTCTAAGCATCTCTGCACTTGCAGAAATTAAAGATGAAGCTTGTTTTCCTTTGTGTTGAACCATGCTGCTGTTTGGAGTCCCAGTCCTGCAAAGTGAGGATGCTCCCACTCAAGAAAGGGAGACCCTGTGGGTATGGATATGGGGGAAAAGGTGGGATGGGGACCTGGGCTGTTTCTTTTGTACCTATGTCTCTGTTACATCCTTGGGACCTTTTATCATTCCCAGTTCTTGGGATAGCTGATGGAAAGCTCCAGCTCTTCCTAGTGAATGCAATTGTGTGACTATTACAGGTTTTATTTTCAAAGTACAATTTAGGAAGGAAGAAAGGTGCCCTCTGGGTCTTTCGAGTGCCAGGAAGGTTGAAAATGTGACCAGAAGGTGACCCTGGATATGGGGTGCTCCTTTTGGGGAGGTTTTATTTGATGTGGGGTGACAACGTGTTAGAGCACCAGTTGGTCCTGGGGCAGGGGATGGTGGAGCAGTGAGCTTGACCATTTTCGCTTCAAACACCACAATTTCTGTGCCAAGCTCAGTCTGGTGGCTGCCCAGTGCATTCCAAGCTGGCTGCAGGGGTGAGGGATGGTAGCCACTGCAGCCATTGACCCCCACTCCTCCTTTAGCTCCTGTTTCTACAGAGGCTGATCCCAAATGCCATCATGCCCCTGCACAGGGGACACAGGAGACAGCCCCAAACCCAGCTTTAGCCCTCAGAAACATGCTGGGGAAGCTTAGGGGGAAAGGAGGCTCAGCCAACTTCGTTAGAGAAATAGTACAGATCTTGTGTTCAAACCTTTGAAGTGTTAATTAAAAAGAATTATGCAAAGGAGCAAGGATTTGAAACATTCATTTGAATCTCAATAAGGCATCTGTATTAAAAATAGCAGCGGGATCAACTACAGATACAGCAGTTTTGGAGCAAAACAGCCCTGGCATCCTTACTTCTGCTGAGTAGAGGGTTCCTGCCTGCTCCCTGCCCTGGATGGGTGCTGCAGAGCAGAGCACAGCTCAGGGAAAATATTTTTTGCCTATTATTTAAAGGTCACTTAAAAAAACCCCAGTGAGGTCTGGTGTGGCACTTAGATGTAGAGCATGGGTAGGTAGAGCAGATATATGGGTTGGTATGGTGGATGCAGGGCTGGGACCACTCCAGAGGCACCCAACATGGGGCACTGGATGCCCCATGCAGACCAGACTTCAGCCCTCCACTCAGCACAGTCCCTTCCAGGGAAAACTGGGAGAAAGTGCCTCTCCAGCCCATCTCTTAATTAAAACCCCCAGCATGTTCTGGCCCTTGCTCATTCCAATAAAAAGAATCCAGGGTATTAATTACCAGATCAGTGGATAACATTGTTAAGTTTACTTTTGCACTGTGCAAACCCTGCAGGAATGTCAATGACTCCTGCCCTTGGCATGGGCGCTGCAAGGGCATGAGCAGGTGAGTGCCCTAACCAGCACTGAGGGGGTTGTGCCAGGCTGGCAGCACCACTGGGGTACCAGCACCACGACCCCAGGCCTGCAGAGAACTGACCCCCTTAGTTCATTCCCAGCATGGGAGCAGGTGGATGGCAAGGGCATGGGGCCTTCAGTGGGGATGGCTTAGCCAGGTAAGGTGCTGGGGGTTGCAATAAAGTAGCCTCGAAGGGGAAAGCAAGGAGCTTTGCTGGGGCTGCAGTCCCATGGGAAGGGCGACAAGAGGCAAAGCTGGAGCCACACTGTGAAATTCTGCAGTGATTTCAAAGGCTGAGGATGTAACCTCAGCGGCAGATTTGATTAAAAATGGATCAATAACAGCCCAGCCTTGGGCAGGGCTCAGGCAGGCACAGCCCCCAGACCCTTGCTGTCTGGAGAAGGTGACGCTCTCAGCCAAAACATGGTGTGTGGATATCCCTGACACCTGCCTTTCCACCTCACAGAGTGGGATTTCCATGGGTTGGGCCTCACCTGTCCCTTTACAATGCCTCAAGTCTGCAGAGAGGAACCCGGAACCAAGGGTCCCCCTGGGATGTTGCTGGTACTCGGGGGGTTGTGTGCAGGATTCTTCATCCACTGGACTCCGGAGCCAAAATCAACCCCAGTGACATCAACCTAGGAAAGGGCCTTTTACTCCTGCCAGGTGACACAAGGGTTGAGAATGATGGGGGAAGTCAGAACACGGAAATTTCCATGCTCTGCTCTTCAGGACACTGCTCAGAGGCTCTGGTTCAGTAGCAGTTCACTGGCTCTCCATAGCATGGAAATAATTCAGTGGACTACAAGATAGGTAGAAAAGCCTTTTATCTGTTGCACTGGAGCAAACCCTTTGAGCAGCACAGCTTAAAAAACCATCAGGGCTGCAGGCACTTGGTGGGCAGTGAGTTGTGCAAGGTGCAGGTAGGCAGAGCAAATAGTCACTGTAAGCCATCACTGAGCCCCAGTGGGCAGGGAATGGAGAGAAGGTGGGCATTGTTTTGGTCTTTCTACAAATATATTTGGGACCAACAAATATCAGCTTGGGTTTTGCAGGGATTCCTTACTGACTTTTACTCAGTAGCATATACCTTGCAAAAGAATTAACACAACATTGGGCTGCTTTGAAGCACAGCTCTCCTTATAGGAGCTGGTTTGGGATAGGATGGACTTGCTAAAAATACAGCCCCAAACCTGGTGGTCAATTTCTGAGTGCAAAATTTTGCTCTTCCAAGTAAAGGTGATGGCTGGAGAAGCTCTTCCCCCCTGCCCTCAAAGCCTCCCATTCAGTTCTACAGATCCCAGTATTTTCTCCTCTGGGCTTTGCCTCGTGGTTTTTGCATCTCCCATTCCTGCTTTGGGTGATGACAGCCACACTGCTCACCAGGGACCTGCCTGGGAATATGAGTTGGGGGTAGGCTTCCAGAAACATCCTGCTCTTTGATCTATAATTTAAAAACCATTTTGTTTTGTCTTGGTCGCTTTAACCAGCAATTTGCTATAGCAAAAGAACACAATACCCCTTCAGGAAAGAAGAAATACACTCATTCTTTCAATTAAATTTCTCCTGACTTTACTAAAACTTTTTCCCTGTTCCCTCTTCTGAAGAAGCAGCTTTTCTTTCTTTTTAAAAAAATTATTTTTGTGATCTCCAATTCCACCGAGACAGAAGAAATCAGCATATCAGAGAAAACAACAATCCTTGTGATGCCCAGCAGCCATTAATTAACAAATTATATTAAAAAAAAAATCTGCAGATAGGATTGTTTTCTGGTGATGTTGCCTTTTCTTTTGTTGGCGCTGTGACAAGGAAGTTCTTTATTGCTGAGATAGAGCAGATTAAACCATCCCTCTCACACTGGATGGCTTTGTGTGGCTCATTCTTTTGGTCCCCAAATAAAGCATCCTACCCCCATTTTTACCATTTTACATGTGACAGATTCCTGCCTTGATGGGGAAGAGATGCAAGAGTATGTTTGAGCCATCACATCTGTCCCCCAGCTGGACCAGGTGTCCTTTTCATCAGCATGAGCATCCCCCAGAGCATGGGGGGCTGAGCTAACCTGAGTGGATTCAGTTTCAGTGGAACATCTGGAGTCCCACCACGTGGTCCACCCCCTCCCTGAAGTCCACAGCCCCAACTGGCAACAGCCCCAGGAGATCCCCTCAAGTGGCTCTGCTCTCCTTCCCACCATCTTCCCAGGCTTCTTCTCTGAATTTCAGGATTATTTTGGTCTCTCCCTGTCCCTAGCTCTCATACCCCTACTCAGGTAGGAGTAGGCTCTGTTGGAAGCTGTTGGGACTGAGCTCCTTGTTCCTACCCTAGTGGCCAGAGGTGGCACCCGTGGGTCACCAACAAACTTCATTTCAGTGCGTGGTCTCCAATGGTGAGAACGAGACCCCAAAGCCAGCTGTTACAGAGCCATCCCCCAATACACAGCATTGGGGTCCCAGCCTTGTGGCCAGCTCTGCTGCAACAAGGCAAAGGGCAGAAAAGTTCCCTGGGCCGTTGGAGCAAGCCAGCTGCTTGTCTTTGGCCAAAGAACCTTGGACTCCCTCTTTGCCAAGGTCCCCTCTGAGGGCCAGCATCCTTTCAAAGGCTCTGAAAAGTGTTGCCTGCAGCCTGTTTGCAGTGGGGATGAGTTGAACACATGCTGGGGGACACTTGATTCTCCCAATACAGACACCATCATGTTTCCTTGACTGATGTATAAATGCTCTCTTGGGGCTGCTGGCATTAGCCTGACTTGAGTATGGCTGCAGGCAGGAGCTCCGTGCTGCCCAAATCTTTGTCTGCTGCCAGGGGCACCACAGGGACATAGCCCTCCTGGGAATCCAAGTATCGCTGTTGGGGTGGCCACGACACACACAGGCAGTGCCCAAAAAGCCGTTTATTAAGCAGAGCAGCCTCTTTTATACACCTTTTGTATGTTATCATTTGTGGTACAGATTTGTGTTACCACTGACTGCTAAAAACTACTACAGTAGACTCCCTGGCTATTATTAACGTCAATAGGTACCATTGGCTACCTATAGCATAAGCATGCAAGCATTGAGAAAAATAACAGGTGCAGACATGTTGCTGTTTTTCTCCTTCTATCGTTTAACTTTCTTGCTTCTGTTGATACTACATTCTCATTGGTAAAAACTAATTGTTCTTCTTCTCAATGACTTTTCTCACAGTCCTTCTCCAGCCGAAGTAACAGACCTGAGCCATAATTTTACAGAGGCAACAAGGCCTTTACTTTATAAGGTTTTACTTAAATGTCACAATCCAAGTGCTGCCCATACCTCTGTCTGCTGCCATGAGCACTGTGGGGCCACAGTGCTGCAAGGGCAAAGAGCAGGAGACATGCACAGCCACAGGACAGAGATGTTGCATCTCTGTTTCATCCTCTTTTTATTAATCATGTAGATTTCCCCACTTAGGGGCCACAGGGTACCAGGGAAAGTGATGGAGGGCACCAGCAAAAGCGGGACATGGAAATCTGCCTGTTCTGTGCAGGCAGCTCCCCCATACTGTTCTTGGTGACCTAGTTAAATTAATTTTGGTGGGTGTTTTTTTTTCTGGTGGGGTGCTGGCTTAATTAGCCAAAAGATGCCCTGATTTCTTTCTTCACAGTAAGATCTGTCATTTAATTTGTCAGCTAGTGTGTTCTCAGGCACCATTCATGGTCACAGGCACCACAAGTAGGAATCAGGGACTAGGCTCTGACTACCCCAGTGGGATCTGACTTGCCCTGAGGATTCCTACTAGAAACCTGCTGGGATTTGCTGGGCCCCTGTGCAGCCCTCAGCCTATGGCTACCAGTGCAATGAGTTTGCCAGACTTGATGACATGGGGAGTGATACATGAGGTGCTAGGTGCTTGCATGTTGCTCATCAGCACAGAAAAACCTCCTTCTATGCTCCTCCAGAAACTGGAAAAAGAGTGTTTTGTCTTAAAATGTTTTCTTCTCCCCATGGCCCTGGAGAGGGTAGATAGTGCAGCAGCTACCTAACACATGCTTCCAGGGAAAAGCATCAATACTTCTAAAACTTCAGAGGTTAAAACATTGTCAAGTTATTTTTAGTAGTTTTTAATTCATTTTAATTTGCCATTTGTCAATATGCAGCAAGGAACTCAGAAGAGCATCGTTTACTCCCGGTGGGTTGCTCTTCCCATGCCAAGCTATGTTGTGCTAAGCCAAGATGTGCAGACCTGAGCTGTTCAGGGACAGACTGTGCTGAGCTGAGCTGAGCTGAGCTGTGCCTCTGAAGCACCTCTGCTATGAAGAAAGGCTGTGAGAGCTGGGGTTGTTCAGTCTGGAGAAGAGAAGGCTCTGGGGAGACCATAGAGAGCTTAGACACCCTTCCAGTACCTGAAGGGGCTCCCTAACAGCTGGAGAGGGACTTTGAACAAGGGCCTGGACACCAGAGGGCAGGGTTAGATGGGATATCGGGCATCATTTTTTCCCCATGAGGCTGATGAGGCCCTGGCACAGGTTGTGCAGAGAAGCTGTGTCTACCCCATCCCTGGAAGTGTCCAAGGCCAGGTTTGACAAGGCTTGGAGCAACCTGGTCCAGTGCAAGGGGAATTGGAACGAGATGGTCTTTGAGGTCCCTTCCAACCGAAACCCCTCCGTGATGCTATGATTCTATGCTGTGCTGTCACGACCGAGCAAGCCATGCCAAGAGCTGCCCACACGATACCGTGTCAAACCCAGCCGTGCCAACACCAACAGGTGGCGACACGTCCCCATTGCACCCCCAGAACCAGCCGCGTCGGGGGCGCGCCCGCGTGGCCCCGGTACATCTTGGCGCGTCCCCGCCGCGGCGTGAAAGGACTTCGCAGAGCTCGTCCCCGCCTTCACAAGCCCCCCCTCTCCGTTTTCGGGCTGCTTAATCCCGTGTGTAAATGGCAGCCAATGGATGCGGCCGTTGCGCGGGGTTGGGATTAGCGGCGGGGCGAATGGCTGGCACTTTTACTGGGATTACAGAACAAAGAACTGTTCTCCCTGCCCGATTTGGGGTGGGGGGGGGAAAAACCAACACCCCACCTCGGGTTCTTTTCATTCCTTTAGGCCCCCATCGGGCTGTACCGGCTCCGCCCGGGAAGCGGCGGGAGGCGGGGGGAGGCGGC
>VXAC01003957.1:138449-211398 GCA_013399225.1 Rhipidura dahli
GATGTTGCAGGGCAATAGAACTTGGCAGGGATTTTGGGGGTATTAGGGTTTAGAGGGATATTGGAGATCTGTAGGGCTTGGAGATGCTGGGGATATTAGAGCTGATGGGGGTGTTGAGCTCATTGGGGTTGGGGGGTCATTAGGGCTGGTGGGGGAAATGCTGGGGATGATGGTGGGCCTTGGGGTTGGTGGGATCCATGGGGGCTGTGAAGGGATGCCAGGAAGCAATAAGGCTGGGAGGGCATTAGGGGTTGGGGGTGATAGTGCTGCAGAGGGGGGTGCTGGGAGCAGAAGAGCTGGGGGGTTGCTGGGACAATTGGATGGAGGATGTCAGGCTGGCCCTTGGTGCACACCACCTCAGTGATGGCCCACATCCTGAAGGCAGTTCTGGGGCCACCACCTGCCCTGGCTGTGTTGGACAGTGCCAGGCAGGAAGGGGAGCTGGAAATGGCTCTTCTGGAGCTTGCCTCCTCTTCACTGGTGTGGGGATTGGTGGCAGTGCTGCTGGAAATAGAAACAAAATGTTGAGCTGATGAACTGCTTGGGGCTTCGGCTGGACTGGTCACTGGCCTTGGCACTGTGGCCTATGGGCTGAAGGAATGGGCATCCTCTACAGGGGCAAGCAGAGGATTTTCAGTGCCAAGGGATGACCGTGCTAGGGAGAAAGTTGCTCCCTGAGGAGTAGGTGCCCTTGTCCTTCCAGCGCGTGGGGCTGGCAGTGGGTTTATCTGGGATAAGCTGTAAATTGGAGTGATCCTATTAATACGTCTTGTGCAGGAGTGAGCCTTGGAGCCAGTGGTGTTGTGCAGGTAATCCTGGGTGTTTGCAGTGGGCTCTGGGCGCTTCGGGAGGTGATTGGTGCCACTGAGCACCACGGCAGAACTGTGGGACTATGGGCACTTTGGGGTTGGTCACCCAGCTGAGTGCCACATCCATCACCCGTCAGCGTGCGAGCTCTGGACATTGGAACTGCCTGGGGAGATCAGCGTGTAGCCTTGCATAACGGGAGCCCTCGGCTTCAGGGTGTCTGCTCTTCGTGCTGCTCCCACTGAAGGAGCTGTCGGAAGTGCTGCAGCTGGGGAATAATCTTGTGGATTATTGTGAGAGCCTTTAATTCCACAGAGACCCCAACAACGCATCCAGACCCATTAAGCTGGTTGTTGCCCATCTGAGCCCACAGAATCCCCTCCTGTGGAAACTGCTGCAGCACTCATTCTGGAATGAGAGAGCAATATGGGGGCCACCAGGATGAGAGCTGACCCTGCTGGCAACCAAAGGGCTGGGGTGCTGAAGGCCATGTCCCAGTGCCTCTGCTGCAGCCCCTGCAGGCGGAGCAGCAAGCCCTGGCACAGAAATGTGCTGCCATTGGAACAATGTCAGCAGCCAGTCTCATGTCAGAGTCGTGTGTCAGGGCAGTGTGGTTCTATGAACACCCATGTGTCCCCTGCTCTTCTCCCCTCAGCCTTGCAGAGCCAGAAGTCCCTGTGACCACTGGTGGTGGTGGCCACTAAGGGACAGGGTGCCCTGCTTTGGGGCTGTGCCACTGGTTTTCCCATGCACCCTGGCTCTCCAAGCCAGCATCGCCTCTCAAAGCCACAATTTTGGGGTGAGACCTATTAGAGATTTATCCTGCCACTGCAGGCAAGAGAAGGGATTGGGCGCTGCCCTCACATGGTGCTTGCAGAAGCAGAGGAATGATGCCAGAGATATGCTCTGGTGGCCACTGCTGCCTGCTTCTGCTGTCCCTCATGAGAGGGCTTTCCCATCTCTGGAGTAGCTGCTGGTGCTGCCACTGATTGTTGCTTGTTCAAGTTTGCTAATGAGAAGCTGGGACAGGTGAGCAGGAAGCTGCTCAAGGACGTGTTTAGCAACCTGGCTCTACCAGCCTGAGTGAGATACAGTGCCCTTACTGGCAGCCCAGCACTTTCACAAGAACCCAGCATGTCCTTGCATGGGGCAGGAGGTGACAAGGAAGGTGGGCTTTGGGGCCAGCGTAGAGATGCAGGTCTGGCTGTTCTACATGGTGTGCATCACATATAACTGGAGTGATGCTCTGATCAAGTGAAGGAGAAAAACACCAAACCCCAAAGTCCCAGGCCAAAACACATGACCTCTCGCTGCTGGAGTTAATGGGGGATTCCCATCTGCTTCTCCCACAGGAAATAGCTCAGATTTTTTTGAGCAATTTTCAATGCCCTGTACTTCCTTCAGGAATTTTGGCAGTGGCAGCCCAGCAGCCAGGCTGGAGGAATGCAGAGGGACCTCCAGCCAGATGTTCACTGCACAGCTGACCCCTGGGGTGGGCGCAGGGCTTGGTGTTGGCTATCCCCATCTTGGGCAGTGGTGTCCTGCCCTGTCTGACGGGGTGTGGTTATTCTGTTGTGCTGCCAGCATCCATTTGCAGATGCCTGTGGTGAGTGGAGGTGGTGGTGGTTCATCATGAAAGAGTTTGTGTGAATGGATCCTGCTGCTCCAGAATGGCTGTGCTGAGGTGCAAGTGGTACATGATGGGTCAGGGAAGGGGGTGATGAGTGGGTGAGGGGCTGTGTTATTGTTCTTGTTCTTGCTTTGCTCCTCCAGCCGTGTGTGTTGCTGCGTTACATCTTGTTGGTAATGACAAAACTTCTTCAGGGCTTTAATGGGGCAGCAGAGGTTTGCCACTACCAGAGGACAGGGAGGAGGAGAGGAAAGGACCTACTGGGAGCCCCTCCCGAGACTGAGATAGCTATCCAGGAGCTAAATATGTGTTTATTGGCTCATTCATTGGGAAGAGCCCAGCTGGAAGCTGTGGAGAAGGGCCTCTCATGTCCATCTGGATTGTTGCCAGAGCAGTGGGGCTGGGGGTAGATAGCAATCCCAGCTGGAGGTTTGCAAGGGAGGTGGCAGCTCTTTGCAGACTGGAGTGAAGCTTCCCAGGACTTTGCTCTGCCCTGTGGCAGCCCTGGCCCTTCACAGGGCATGTACTGTTTACATCTCTTGAAATGTTGTCTTTAAAAAGCAGTCAAGAGCTGCAGGAAGCTGCGGTGGCCCCAGGTGGGCTTTAGGAACTGTAGCCTTGGGGATTTCTGGCTTGCCATTTTGATGCTTCATTTCTTGGTGCAGCTCCCTTGGTTAAATTTGCTTCAAGCCCAAGTGTGGTGGAGCAGTGGGCTGGGCTGGGGAGTTTCTGCCAGAGAGACCCCCCCCAAATCAGCTGGGGCATGTGAGACCACCTCATGTCTCATCCTGGTCCAAACACCACCTTAGGAACTTATCTAGAACACAGCAAGGCTCTCCTTGCTGTGGGAGCAAGGGAAGGAATCCCTTGAGGTGGGATGCTGTGGAGAAGAGCACTGGGTACATAGATCCCCTCCTCAGGAGCAGACTGTGCTGAGCAGAATTTACATTCGTCCATGCAAACGGCTTCTGTTGGAGTTTTCTGGCTTCATGTTTTCTTGTCTCTGCTCTGTGCTGGTCTGGCTGGTTTAAAAAGGCAATCTCAGTGGAATGAGTGAGGGACCAGCGAGGAGCATCACTCTGCTGCTGTACGGCCATGTGGACGTTATCACCCTTTGCCAGCATGTCTCTCCTCAAAGCCAATCTCCACCTCTCATATGAGGGCTGAGATGTCCATCTGCATTTTCTTTAAATCTCTAACATCAAATGGAGCAAGTGCCAGTGGGTAGATTGATGTGGACCCAGGATGGGTCCTGGAAATGTGTAATCTAGTGCCCACCTGTGTGCCTGAGACTTCTGCCCCAGGAGATTGAAGGGACAACCCCAGATGTCTCCTGCCCATGGGTGACATCCCCTATGGGGTGTGCTGGGGTCTGGCAGTGCTCCTGAATTGTCCAGGTGGATGCAAAGGCTTGTGATGGGCACCACAGACCTGTTGTTGATCTGTTCCCACAGCTCCATGAGCAGATAATTGCCTGGGAGCCCAGAGGGTGCTTTGAGGTATAGATCCCTCTGGAGATGGCTGGGAAGAAAAATGTTTTTAACCATTTTTAATTTTTGGATAATTTATTGAACTTTTTGGTGATGTGTGTGGATGCTGGTTGCTGCCAGGGTTGTGTGTCCTGCTTGGCTTGGATGTACCCTGGAGGAGAAGCCTCCTCCTGCAATGGATGCACAGAGGTTGGAGAGACTTACTTGCTTCTGAGAGAAAAACATGGTGCCTGGGCCTTGATAGCCAGCAGCAGACTTTTCAGCCCCACTTCAAATCCCTGGGCAAGGCAGGATGGATATATGGGATCCCAGCCATGGGTTGTGCCAGCGGCACAGCCATATAGAAGTCCTTGGCTTACTTCTCCCTCACTAAAAAAAAAAAAAAAAAAAACAAATAAAACCCTTCAAAGTTTTTCAACAGGTAAATGTTCTGTGGAAGAACATAGAGGTAGCTGGTCTGGCTTAGGGAGCCAGAGCAGGATGACACTGGAGAATGAAAACACTGCAGTGGGTGAGAAAGATCTCCTTGGTTTTATCTGGTTGCTGTGCTGGAAGATGCTTCACTCACCTGTACAGGGATGAGTGCATCTCTGTGCCCATGTTTTGGCAGAGCTCACATTCTGCCTTTAGCTCCAGCTGTGTCTGTGTGGACGTGTCTCCTGCCCGGGAAGCCACCTACTACTCAGAACCTGTGGGAGGTGACTTCCCTTGGGGCACTGGCTGCCACGCTGTTCATTTGCTGCTGGGCTTCAGCCTGGCAGCACCAGAGGTTTGGCTCTGGGCAGTGGAGACAGCTCCAGCCATCGGACCGAGCTGGACGTGGCTCCCTGGAGGGAGGCAGAACTCCCACGCTGACAGGACACACATAGATGAAAGGGACAAATCCAGGCCTGCTGCTAATGAGCAGCAACCCAGCTATACCAGAAATTAACCCTGTCCACTTCACAAGGGCTCAGCGCCAGGAAGCACGCATGGCACGTCGGTGGCACAATGATTACATGAGGACTGCTGCCAGTAAGGCAGATGCTGCTCTCCCCTGCCTGCCCACTGTCAGGGAATGCTATAGGATGCTGAAAGGTTTTGGGTGAGGCTTTAGACAAGCTGCTGGTCCATACTGAGATCCCAGAGAGACATTGGTGGCAAGGGTAGGGTTTTCTCTGGGCAGATGCTGCTGCCTGAACTTTTGCAAGAGGTACCATAGAGGATGGGTTGCATTCATGGTAGGATAGATACTGAGTCTGGTGGGATGGGTATTTTGGCATTTCTCCCCTGGCACTGATAGGATGGGGCTGTGCCCACTGTGGCTGTGCTTTGGGATCTGTTTGAGGCTTCCACCAAAGCCACACTCCTTCCCACCGGGCTGGATCTCTGCTTGTTTCACGGCAGGGTAGGAGACAGGGATGGAAAAACCTCTAGAAAAGGCAGGATTATGTCTCCATAATTAGTAGGGACCTGATTATCATTTCTTCCCAGAGCTCTGGTAATGATTAAATATGTTGGAATTATCTTTTATTATTTGTATTGCATTATTATTTAGAAGGCTGGGACCCTGTTTGCTGTGCAGACAGGGAATGACAGTCCTTGCCAGGAGGAATGCTGCCTCTGGCTTCCTGGTCTGGGTAGATTGGGGGTTGAGCTCTGTGTGCCTGTGGCATTACCCAAATTGCTACAGCAACTCCCCACCCCGGCACTTAAAAGGATTTAAAGCATTGAATTGCATGTCTTTTTGCTTGCATGTGAGTCACATCTGTTTTAGTATGGGGGAAAAAATTGTGTATTACTGTGACCTCTAAAATCATGATTTGTATAGAGATTTAAAATTACATCTATATATAATTTTTTTTTTACACCAGGATTGTCAAAGCCCAGGCGTTGGCCACTGCTTTTAGATGCTCTGGTGTTATTGTTGGAGGGCTACAATAAAGCAATCTCGTTAGGTAAACGTAATGATGTTACGAGCCACCATCTGCTGAAGAGCTGCTGTAGGGAGCAGTGGGAGCTGCCTCCTGTGCTGCTGCTCCCCTGCTACTTCCTGCTGGCTGGTGTCAGATGTGTCCTAGGAGAAACACGAGGCGCTGGTATGGATGGAGAAAGGGCTTTTTCTTATGGCTTCCTTCCTCTTAATCAGCTGGGATATGAGCTGTTGAACCATTCCAGCTGGTGAGAACCAATTCCCACTGGAGCGTAGTGGTGTGGTGGTAGGGTCATTGGCAAGGTTCCCAAAAACTGGGCAACTACACTGGTGAGCTGTGGAGACCCAGATGTGTGGGGATGCTCTAGTCTGTGAGGACACCATGAGATGCCACCAGATCCCTGGGTCCCACAGCACCATCCTCACTCCCACTCGAGCAGTGGGACAACACCATCCTGGTGGCAGCAAGGACCCCCCACACCCCCCTGGGTGCAAACTTGCAATCACTGGCAGGAAGGATTGCACTTGGTTGGCAAAATATGTGAGGAACTTTGCTTGTTTAAAATGCCTTTGGGGTTTGGGTCTTAAATAAACATCCTGGTTGAGGTTTGGGTTGGAGGTTTTCATCCTGGGAAAGGCAGGCGTGGGGGGAAGGGAGCTGCACCAGTGCCCCGAGCCTGCATGCACCTTCTGACAAGGTTAAAAATTAGCTTCATTAGAAGAGGATCACTGGAAATAAATTGCTCTGCACCCTTTAGGGGAATCGGTGGGCTGTAATTTCATCTTGTCTTTCTGGGGAAAAATGCTCAGAAACCCTTTAAGTGAAATTACAGCATTTTACCCTGAGCTAGAGTTTGGTATTTTTGGCCACCAAAATGTGCACATTTCCATGCCCCCAGATGAAGTTCATCCAGGATCTTGAATCATGGAACCATAGAATGGCTTGGGTTGGAAGGAACATTAAAGATCATCTTCCTCCACCCCCTGCCATGGCCAGGGACACCTCCCACTAAGCCAAGTTGCTCCAAACCCCGTCCGGCCTGACCTTGAACACTTCCAGGGATGGGGCAGCCACAGCTGCTCTGGGCAACCTGTCCCATCAAAGATGGGGGGTTAGCTGGGGTTCACTGCATGTGCCAGTTCCTGCCACCCATGCCCCATCCCTGGGAGATGCTGGGCTGGGAAAGGAGCATGCTGGGCATCAGGATCCCTATGAAACAGCACAATTCAAGCAGAGTGCCCCAGTGCTGTTACTATAGACCCACAGGCAGAAGCGAGTGGATGGTGCCATTTAACAGGCTGTTAAACATTAAACTTGTCAGAATTAGCATCAGGCTGTTTTGGGTTGGTTTGTTTGTTTGTTTGTTTGTTTAAAATGAGAGGGGAGGAAAAATACATTTAAGAGAGACGAGCATGACCCATGTCATGTGCTGATTAACCTGGTGCAGTGTGGCCCCGTGCCTTCCTGTATGAGCTCTTGGAATGAGGATCTGGCTCTGGGATGGAGCCAGGACCCTCCTGTGCCCTTCCCATGGCTCCCTGCTGGATCCTGCTGCATCCATTCCCCCCACCTCCATCTGGGCCCCTCAAATACTTACCAGTTAGGTGGCCTAGTTTTTCCCTCCACCTGTCTAAAAGTTTATTCCTTTGGAGGGTGGAAGAGAGATCCACCCCACTTCTTGCTGGTACTGCTTTCCCACAGCCACCCGCCAGCTTTCCCTATGCCACCCCTCTGAAGATTACTTGCTCTCTTGGAAACTTCTTTGTTTCCCCACATTTTCTGTTGTAATTTATGTACAATGCCACTGCTTGTTGAATAACAAGGTCTTTATCTCTGTGGGAATTACACCTGCAGAAAACCAGCCCTATTGCTGCCTGCATGAGGCTCTCCATGATAAAAGACAACTCCAGCACCACTGCTGCAATGAAGATGTTTCCTCTACTTGTGCATCTGGCAAGGGTGATGCTTGGCTCCCCTCCACACCTCATCTCTGAACATCAGCTGCTCGGGTTGGGGCTTGAACCCCGATAAATTTTCTCCCCCCTTTGATTTATTTCTTTCCCCCTAGCAGCATAGGGTCCTCGAATATATTTTTTCTCCTTTTAGTTTTTTTTTTTTTGCCTGCAAGCAAGATAAATATTTCAATACTTGCTGACCTTTGGGTGCGCTGTGGACCTGATGTGGTGATGCCAATGGACAGAGCAGAGAGCGTGTGTCCCACAGGGCCAGGGGTGCTGTGGTCAAGGCTGGCAGTGCACTCATGGAAAGGGCTATTTTTAACTGCTGGGCTGGTGCTGGGTTGCCGTCACTGCACTTGAGCACGTAGGCGTCCTTTATTATTTTAAACATGATCATTCAAAATAATGTGGAATTGTCTCTGCTGTGGGGAGCTGCTGCTGTGGATGCTGCAGAATGTGGCTTTTGCAGGTCACGGGGGTCTCATCCACGTCCAGACTGGAGGGTGGATTTTGCTGTGACATTGTCCCCATGGGGCACAGAATCTGGTGCCTGTTGACAGCTTGAGCTGGCACTTTGGAGGTGCAAGACCAGAAGAGCAGAAGGGAAAATGTCTCCCAGAAAGGCTGCGGGTGAGGAGAGCAGTGGGAGGGTGCTGGCTGATGGCTGGCTTGTCTGCATGTGCTGCCCCATGTCCTCATGGCTCCACACTCCCCAAAACCAAAATGGCAGCTACAGGTGCACACAACGTTGCTTGTCTGTGAGCCAGGACATGTTTCTGGGGTATCTCTCTTCTTTCTCCTCCCCATAACACTGTTTGTGCCTGGATCTGGTTCAGGGAGTGCCAAGCTGAGTCTGTACCCCCACCGTGTGCTCCCTGCCTGAAAGCCATTGTGATACCTATGGAAAACCTTCCAGCAAACACCATTCCTCTCAACCCTATGTGCTGTGGGTGTGCCAGCAGGTTTTCTATCCTCCCCCTTTTACTAACCCACTTTTCTCAGTGATGCTATGACAGACATTTAAGCCCAGAGCCTTCCTTCCCAGTATTGATTTTGCTTTCTGCTTGAGTCTGTGCAGTGCTATTGGTATTTGGAGTTGCTTGAAGGATGCTGTAGAGAGACAGGCTGCCACTTTAGGGTGCTTTGTGTCCTCAGTAGCAAGGAAATGGACATGGGGGCAGGGGGAGGTGCTCATGGGGATGAAGCAGTCCTTGGAGGTGCTGATATCTGGGGGGGGTCATGGTTTGGGGCTGTAAGAAGCACTCCTTGAAGATGCTGGAGAAATGCAAGATCACACTCAGCTCCTGGGGAAAGCCTCTTCAGGATGGCTGGGCTGGTTTCTCCCCCCAGTCCCAAATCATTTGCCTTGGGCTCTACCAAGGTTAAGGTGCTTCCTCCCATCTTGGGGAGAAACAGCATTTTGCTTTGAATCAGGTTTTGGGGCTCTATCTGGGTCAGCATGTTATCAGAGGATGAGGCAGAGTGGCTGAAATAAATCCTATTTAAATATTTACCTGCCCACTGTAAAGTAGTTCTGTGTTTACCTGCTCTGGCTGCATGTGGAGCAAAGAGCTGTGTTGAGTGCTTGCTGCCTCCCTGGGCACAGCATCCGCACCCTTGCTGCACCCTTTGCCTAATTGCTTCCCACCCATTTAAGAAGAACTGATTGAGAAATGAATTCACAATCCCAAGCTCTGTGGATCCAAATATAGATGCTGTGATCGCTGTGGAGTGGGGATGGATGAGGGTGAGTGTGCTGCTTCCTGTACTTCTGGCTGAAGAATTAGAGGGTTTTGGTGTTGGGGTGATTTGATGTTTGAAAAGTTTTATTTTTTATTGGTTCCTATGGATTTTGTGGCATATGAGGCTGGGTGGGTCTTGATGGGGTTTGGGCTATGGGTCTGTGCTCAGCAATGTCCTGAACTGGGGTGATGGAGAGGCTGGCTTGGTCTCTGGTGGTACATCCCCTTGTTGCCCACCCCATGGATGATCACACTGGAGAGTTTCCATTTTTCAACTCAACAAGCCTGTGTGCAAAAACTGTGAACCCCCAAAATAAGCCATATACTCTCTGCCTTCCCTGTCACAAGGTGGTCTTCCTTTACTCAGCCCCCAAAATCTCTTTTTTGGAGGACTCAGACCCACCCTCCCCGGTTTCACGTGTCCTGGAAGCATCACCAGCCAGGAGCTAAGTCAGCACCAAGCCACCTCTCACACACACTCTCATGGTTTCATGGTGCAGATATATTTATTTTCTGTTATTTATGAGGTGCCTGAGCCAAGCTCTTGCTTTGCCTGGAGGCAAGGAACCAGGGTGCTGTATAGCTGCTTTGGCACCCCAGTCCTGCCCTGGGCACCCCAGGAGGTGGTGGGTACTGGACCTTGGGTGCTTATTTACCTGCCTTGCATCTAAAGTAGGCTCTGAATTTGGGACGCTGCTTCTCTTGGCGCTTTGTCGGGCGCCGGAGCTGCCGATTAAGGGAAACGTGCCACAAGGCAGGTTTGCTTTGCAGGATTAAAAGCAAATAAATATTTATGCATTATGCAAAGCAGCTCTGATAAGATATGTGTGTCATTGGGAATTTGAAGCAGTTTTGACTTGGCCCTGAGATGAAGGGGTGTGTGTGTCGAAGCAGTATGGAGGCTTAAAGGGATGTTTCTTCTCCTGCTGCAGAAAAATAAAAATAGGAAGAGAAAAACAAGAGGTTTCTTGCTTCTTGGACTGCTCTGGTCTTGGGTTTCACCATCTCCTGCATCCTTGTGTCTTTAGCTGCAGAAATGGAGAAGAGCCAGGGAGAGAGGGCAGTGCAGGCAGCATTTTGGATGCAAATATAATGCTGGCCCCGCTCCTAATATTCACTGTGTTTACATGGAAATGCAAACAACTGTTGACTTAGTTTCAATAGATAATGTATTTCATAACACAATGGAAATGAGAATTAAGCTGGAATTTAGCAGGAGAGAACATGTGTTTCTGCAAGACCTCGGGCTCTGCTGGCCCCATGGTGTTGGGGGGCACCTCTGCCAATGATTTCCCTGGCTAATCCTTACTGAAACAGTGTGAGTAGGACAAGGGCAGGGCTGGGTGGCTGCAGGCTCTCAGAGAGCTGAGCTGACCCACTGGTGAACAAGGGTTATAGGGATTGGGGCTGATCTGGGCCAGTTTCTCCCTGGGAAAGAATGGCCTCCTGTGCTCTGGGGTGGGTCGAGGTGTCAGGGAAGGGAAATGCTGTCCCAAGCTGCCATGTTCAAGCCTGAGTGATGACAAGTCCTGGGAAGGAGGAGGTATCAGCAGCTAGGTCACCTTGTCCCGACGTGACTCCAAGCAGAAACACGTGGGAGAGGACCTGGCTTGTTTTCGGGCCGGATCCTGGCCAGCCCGGAGCCATCCTCTCAGGGTTCCCTGGGGCCAGCCCAGGTGGCCTTTGAATCAGGGCTGTGATCAGAGCCACTCCCACTGCATCTGCCCGGGGCTGCCACATGCCCCGCCCCACTGCAGCCCAAATACCTCTGGGAGCACCAGGTGAGACCTCGGCACCACAGCAAATCCCTCGAGATGCTGTGCTGTCCTTCCCAGGTGAAGATACTGATGTGTATGCACAGTTCCTCAGGGCCCCAAGAGGCAGAGACGTTGCTGGAGGGTTGCAGCCCAGCAATTGTCACTGTCCCTGGGTCTGTCCTGTCCATGTGTCCCTGTCCCTGGCTAGCTGCCATCAGCACAGCCAGGCTTATGGTGCTCAGGGCTCAGTGTGAAAAACAGCCAAGCCCCTGTGAATGGGTGGGGGGTAATCTTGCAGAGTGCACCCAAGATGTGTCAGACGCTGGAGCTGTGGGCATGGCCACACCGGTGGGGACACCTTGGCTGGAGGTGGCATGGCTCCACCGGTCACTGGGGACCCTCGAGCTGCAAAGCAGGATCCAGCATTGCTGCCCCAGCTGGGATGCTGGGCAGCCCCGGTTCCATCCCCGGTGTCTTTCCTGTGTCTTGCCTTGCCATGGAAGGTGATGTCCCTGCCTGGGGCTTGCGGGAGCTGTGGCACCCGCAGCTGTTTGGGTCTGGCAGCAGCAGTGGTACTGAGCCTCGTCAGCACTGCAGTCCTGGTGGGGTTTGCATAGGAAGCAGCAGGTTCTGCGGCTGGTGCCGTGGCCAGAGGCTGCTCGGGGAGGAGGAAATGGGGATCCCGGCTGGCTGCTCCTCCCAGGTGGCACTGTGGGTGCCTGCCTCACTTGACGGGTCACACCAGGGCGGGTGCATGCTCGGCTTCTCCCAAGGCTCCTCCGTGGCCGGTGTGAGTCACTCGTCTCATGCAAGGTGCTCAGCTCTGGGCAGGCATTGAGGTTGTGGGTGACGAGGAGCTGCTGGCACTAGCTCTCCAGACACAGGCTCCCACTGTAGGGTCGGGATGACCCAGGACCTGCTCTCACCTTTGTGACTCATCCCATAAAATAAAATAAGGGAGAAGGGAGCAGGGAGCAGACAGGACTGGGAAGCTCAGAGCATGGGATACTCCCATCTCTGAGCCTTCTTTCATCCCTTTCAAAAAGCCATTTTATTTTTTAATGAGTTTATTTTTGTAGCCAGCCTGGTTTAGCAAACAGCCCATCATGTAACACACTGAATACTCAGTACTGAGACACCAGTAAGCAGAGAAAAATATTAGAGATAAAATTAAACATAATGAGATTATGTGGTATCTCTCTGTCAGGGACCACCTTACACAGAGCAAACTAATTGCCTGTGCAGAGCAGAAAGTGGGTGATGAATGGTGTCTGGGAGCTGGGAAGGGGCTGGTGCCACCAACAGAAGCTTTGCAAAAGGAAAAAACATTGGTGGTTGAGTGTTGAGGAGCAAGATGAGGTGTCCAACAGCATTTGGGGGACTGGGGTGGAGCATCCTCTGCTCAGGCCTTGTGGGCTCATTGTCCCCAGCAATGAGTTGCTGCTGCTGGGTTTTTGTATATTTGCAGTTTGAGTAGCCTTTTGCTAGATAAGAAATAATAATCATAATCTGGAGCACTGTCCAGTTAGATGGACAGGGTGGATGTGCCAATTGAGGCAAGAGCCAGGACTGGACATCAAGCACTGTTCAGAGAAAGCAAACCCCCTACCAGTGTGTGGGGCTGGGGCTGCAACACCGGGGACATCATATATCTGGGATTTTCCCTTAATTTAGCGGGGGAAAATATATTTTAAAAAAGCAAAAAGCATGTCTTTGTAACATAAAATTCAAGTTGGGCTCTTAGTGACTTCGTGAAAAACAACAGGCTTTTTATATTGGCTCTTGGGGTAGGACGAGAGCAGGCTAGAATAAAGATTTACAGTCTTTGGGAGATTAAAGGCCCTTGGTACATTGTTCAAATACCACGAGATTAGTTTCCAAGGAGACGGATACCAGTTGCCATAGGCACCGGGGGCCAGGAATTAGGATTGCGATTTTTTATCCTGATCACGCAACCAGTAGCTGAATGCTGTTAAAACTGGGCTTTAAATAACCCCAGTGTTAGTGCATGCACTGCCGAACCAGAGGCAGGGAACAGAGTCTGCCTGCCTTCCCCCTGCTCCAGCACCCACTCAGACATGCAAGGTGCGACCCAAGTGCTGGTGAACGGGTGCAAGGGGGTACAGGGCTGGGGACCCAGGCTGATGCAATCCCAAGACCTGCCTTGCAGGTTATCCTATGACTTCTGAGTTCATTTCACCTCGTTTTTTCACTAAGCAAGGGATTGCCGGCACCTTCTTGCAATAGCCAGCAGTCGTGGTGGTGCAGGGGCTAGGGATCATCATAGATCCACAGAATCATGTGGTTTGAAGGGGATCTTAAAGGTCATTTAGTTCCACCCCCACCCCTGACATGGGCAGGAACACCTTCCACTAGACCAGTGGGATGTACCAAGGGGTAGAATTATCAGCCTGCTAATTTTGGCTTCCCCTGGCCACTTGCTTCTGGGAAGTGCAACCTGAGCCCTGGCACTTGAGATGCCGGATCTGCGCCTCTTCTTCTAGGAACTGCCAAGCAGCCTGCTTCTGTATGGGAAGAGCTGCTGGGCTCCTTGATGCAGACGGAGTTTTGGGCCTGGGCATCCCCTTGGGAAGGGAGGCTCAGCTCCAGGAGCTGTGCAGGTCCCAGGTCCCTGTGGCTGGGTGGTTCTGCTCACTCACCAGCCACCATGAAGCTCATCTTGGCCTCACTGACCCCAACTTGCGGGGGTGAAGCCATGAAGCTCATCTTGGCTCACTGACCCCCAACAACAGCCCCCATTCATGCAGGGCTGCCAGGGCAGGATCCAGCTTTCCACTCGTGGTGCTCTCAGCATCCCTCCCTGCCATGGTGGCAGTGCTTCAATTAACACTTTTCCCCCCCTTGCTTTCCTTTAAAATTTCTTTAATAAATGAAGAGGCAGTTGCTGGAAGCAAGAGCTTCTGCGCCTGCCTGCTGTGAGATTGTGGCACGGAAACTTGTCTGGAACCAAATGCTGTGCTGCTGGAGCTCCGCAGGCAGAGTGATGCCCCAGCAGCTGCCATGCCATCAAAGTGTTTATCCTGGGGGAGATGAAATATAGCTTCTGAAGGGCACTTGATCCTCTTCTGTCTCTCTTTGCACTAGACAGAAGCTTGCTATAATTTTACTATATTATATTAAGGTATGCACCTAGGCTTGGATTAAGGAAATCAAGGTGGTAGCAGAATGCAATGCCCTTGTTGGAGACAGAAAGTGAAATTCCTGTCGTAGACACTTTTCCCCGTGGGAGCCCCCAGTTTGATCTCTGTTTCTTTTATAAGTGGGACTAAACCACGGCAGGTGTCAGATTATCCAGGAAAGCAGAGCCGAGGCAGCGATGTTGGTGAATGTTGTGTGCCGGTGTGTACGTGAGGAGGTTTTCCAGCAGGTGCCTTGAGTTTTGTGGGTAAAATAAAACAGGGAAGGAGGGCTTTGGTCACGAGAGCTTGCTCTGCCTTGTACTACCCAGCTGGAAGGAACCAGGCAGGGGACATACAGGATCTGGGAGAGCCAACAGAGGCAGCGAGCTAAGAGCTACTGGCACAGCAGGGATGTAGGCACAAGCAGTGCAGGCACAAGCTGATAGCACTGTGGCCCAGACTGCACCAGAGGCTGTTTGCCCCCCAAGCTCTGCTGCTTTCAGTCTTTGGAAAGATACACTTTTCAAGTGTATCATCTTGAAAAGCTGATATCAGCTTGATATCTTTCAATCCTGGAAAAGCTGGCAGCCCACAGCTTGGGCAGGTGCACTCTTCACTGGGTTAAGAACTGGCTGGATGGCCAGGCCCAGAGAGTGGGTGGTGAACGGTGCTGCATCCAATTGCCAGCCAGTCACTGGTGGTGTCCCCCAGGGATCAGTGCTGGGGCCAGTCCTGTTTAATATCTTCACTGATGATCTGGATGAGAGGATTGAGTCCACCATCAGTAAATTTGCAGATGACACCAAGCTGGGAGCATGTGTCGGTCTGTTGGAGGATAGGAGGGCTCTGCAAAGGGACCCGGACAGGCTGAATAGATGGGCAGAGTCCAACAACGTGAAGTTTAACAAGTCCACGTGCCAGGTCCTGCACTTTGGCCACAACAACCCCTGCAGCACTACAGGCTGGGGACAGAGTGCCAGGCAGAAAGGGACCTGGGGGCACTGGTCGACAGCTGACTGAACATGAGCCAGCAGTGTGCCCAGGTGGCCAAGAAGGCCAATGGCATCCTGGCCTGGATCAGGAATGGTGTGGCCAGCAGGAGCAGGGAAGTCGTTCTTCCCCTGGACTGGGCACCGGTGAGGCCACACCTCGAGTGCTGTGTCCAGTTCTGGGCCCCTCAGCTCAGGAAGGACGTGGAGACGCTTGAACGTGTCCAGAGGAGGCAGCGAGGCTGGTGAGGGGCCTGGAACACAAGCCCTGTGAGGAACAGCTGAGGGAGCTGGGGGTGTTCAGCCTGGAGAAAAGGAGGCTCAGGGGAGACCTCATCACTCCACCTGAAAGGAGGTCGCAGCCAGGTGGGGCTTGGTCTCTTCTCCCAGGTGACCACTGACAGAATGAGAGGACACAGCCTTCAGCTGTGCCAGGGGAAGTTTAGGCTGGACATCAGGAACAAATTCTTCACTGAAAAAGTGATTGGGCACTGGAATTGTCTGCCCGGGGAGGTGGTGGAGTCACCATCCCAGGACATGTTTAAAAAAAGACAGGACATGGCACTCAGTGCTGTGGTTGAGTTGATGAGGAGGTGTTAGGTCATAGGCTGGACTTGATGATCTCAAAGGTCTTTTCCAACCCAGTTCAATCTGTGATTCTGTGAAAAGTAGCAAAATAGAAGGGAATTTTTGGATGTGTGGAGAGATGTGGCAGCAGTTATGGGGCAGCAGTTGGACCAGGTTTGGGACTGGGTTTAGGGGATCAGATGTGCCTCAGCAGATGCTTCTCACACCGGGGATATCAGCAGCGTGGCACCCAGGGTCCTTCAAAACCCAGAGCTCCTTGCTTGTCCCGGGAGGGCTCTGCTGCTGGGACACCCACACACAGGGTATGGATTAGGGCTTTTCAGAGTGTTTAGACAGTTGAGGATATTTCTGAGCATTTTGTGAGTGCCCTGGACCACAGTTATATCTGCTGTACCAGTGACATTGGTGCTAATAGTGTAGCTCACGAACCACCCATCAGGGATGCAGTAAACCATCCTGGCATGGGCATGATTTGCATGGCTTGAGGTAGAGATGATGTGGCCACAGAGGCTGAAGGCTGGCACTGAATTAGGTATAAGGGATTAGGGTTCAGCTAGGCAGGACAGGTGGGTTAAAGCAAGTTGCCTGTGTGGAGCAGAAATCTCCACCTCTGGCTGCAGTAGAAAACCCAAGGACAGCTATTTGGCAAGCATGGGACCATGTCACAGTGCTCCTGCATCCAAGATGGCTTTGGTCACATCTGCTCCACTGCTACTGGTGTTTGCTTAAGCAATTAGAAAAAACACAAATGGAAATTCAAGCCTGGTCCCTCCCTACCCTGGCTTTTGCTGTGGCTGATGTGGTTTCCAGGGCTTCTTGCTCAAATGGCTTCAGCTCACCAGGCAGCTGGCTGATCACAACTACCTGCAAAAAAGAGACCTCCAAAATCCCTGGGATGGAGTGGAACAGGGAAATACCCTCTGAGTCACTGCCCCTTCCTCGCTGGTGAGATAACCCTTAGGGTGTGTCCTGCCCCAGAGCAATGTCCCTGGATAGGACACAGGGATGGGCCCCTCAGTTGGAGCAGGAACAGTGTCCTGGTTCTAGCAAAGGGCATTATTTCTCACTCTGTCTCCAATTAGGATGACTCCTGATTGACTTTAAAACACGTTTAATGATAGCCAGGGCTAATTGCTTAAGTATCTTCCAGAGCCAGTGTAAGCTTTAAAAATTCCTTTAGATGTTTCCTCATGGAGTAACAGGTGATTACGAACGAAATCACTGTCATCTCATCATTATGTATATGGGCTGGTAGTGTCCTCCCAGCAGATGGGCTTGAGGGCACTGGTCCTGCTCCCTTGGTCCTGGCAGGATGGAGGTGGCTGAATATGGTGCCCAACATCCTACGACTCATCAAACCTTTTGGGTGGCCAGGAAACCCAAGTACCTTCAAAAGTCTCCCTCCCCCGGCTGTGCTTTCCTCTGCTCTAATATAGCCCCAGGCTGCCCCTCTGCTACCCAGGAGGGTAAAGGGCCTGTAATCCATCTGAAGACCTACCTCTAAAATGTATATATATATATATAAAAATCTATATTTCATTGAGATTGATATGTATATAATATTTTTTTCTTTTTATTTTGCTGGAACTGGGTTTGGTTCATTTGGGTCTCCCACCATCTCATTTGAACCACTGAGGCAGCAGGTAGAATTTTCCTGGAAAAATGAATAAGTGGATAATTCCCTGCCACTCTTGTGTGGAACTGCGGTCAGGCCAGTGCAGTGGTCAATTTTTCTCTTTCCTCTTTTTTTTTTTCTTCTTTTTTTTAACCCCCAGCATGCTGAACAGTCAAATCTGTCATTATTTTGGATTCCTGTTTAGCTCCCTGAACAGGGAATTGGTCCACACCATTGGAGGCTTTATAAACATTCTGGGTGGGCAGACAGAGGAGGATTTCCATGGTGATATTAGGATCTCCACAGGGCAAGCAGGCAGCAGTGGCAGCTCCTCTTTAGGGCTCTCTGTGATGTTCCCTAGGTTTTTGCTTCTCCCTTGCTGGGTGCTGGGTCTTCAACTTGTCACCCTTGGGTGTAGTTGGTACCTTAAGGGCTGAGCTGGAATATGCAGCCATGACATCGACCAATGGGTTTGGGATGGGGCACCAGACTGAGAGTGCTTTGCCCCAAGATGGTTTTGAGGTCTGCTGTCCTTCCCAGGTCCTCAGATGCTTCACGTGGTGGGAATAGACAGAGTTCTATTTGTAAGACACAGTAGACCAACAGGAAAAAACAAATTAATTTGTTTAAACCCAGTATGTTCTAGGCCAGTTTGGATGGGGCTTTGAGCACCTGGTCTAGCAGGAAGTGTCTCTGCCCATGACAGGGGATTGGAATGTGGTGGATTTTCAAGGTGCCTTACAAAACAAACCATTCCATGATTCTGTGATTCAGTATTGGTACAAATCAGTCTAACAAGCAACAACTGTGGGATGTACTCCATCCCTCCTGGGCATTTAGCTGTTCCCATCTCCCACTGTGCACTGGGTTTTTCCCAATAAAGGGGTGATTTCCTTGCCTTTTTTCTGCTGGCAAGGGTAGCCCACAGGAGTGAAAGTATGGGGAGAGCCAGTAATTCAGTCCAGATTTGCAAGTCCTGGGCAAATGTTCAGCTTCCCTTGAGGAATGAGATTTTGGGGATTTACACTGTCTGAGGCTTTTGCTCACAGTAAGGTGAGGGGTGAGGGGAGGATGGCACTGGAGGATCCATTTCAAGGACCATGGCAATGTGGAAACACCAGCTCAGCTTAATAAATAAGATGATGTTGCTTCTGGCTGTGACATGAGGTTGAAAATCACTGTAAGACTTGGAAAGATAAAGAAGAAGAAGGGGGATGAAAACTTTCCCATTCTTAAGCACCAGGAGCACCCTGCAAATTCAGCCTTTACATGGGCCAGGGGCATGCTGTGCAAGTTGTTGGTTCACATAAACCCCCTCTACTTCTGCTAATGGGACCTGTTTATAATTTGAGGCGTATAATAGCAGCTATCTGGATGCAAATTTCCTTTGGAGGGTTGTCATTGGCTTACTGGTGGGGTTTTTTGTTACTGTTACCTCCATAGGGTTTGGAAATGGTGAAGTGGGGTGCACAGCTGGAGGATGTTTATCTTGGTGAGATGATGCTCCATGGAAGCATTGGAGGGACTGGTGAGGGGATGTGCCTCCTGTGGGTGCAGGGCTGAGGGGCCCCTGGCTCATTCCACAGCAGTTCATGAGCCTCCCAACATGCCTGGTTTTTGCTTTGCTGCAGCACAGGTGATTCATGAGTGAAACTACCCCGGGGCCAAGTTTCTAATCTTTCCCAGGATTATCAAGAGAGATGTCATAAGAGCCAAGCAGGAGATGACATCCTGTGCCGGCTGTTACCAGCACCCTGTTCCCCTGAGATTACTTTGTGGATAAGATTTTATTATTATTTTTATTATTACAAAATAATAAAATTTGATAACTTAAAAAAAAACCAACAAACCACCTAAAAAATGCAAAAACAATCTGCAAATGTTTGCTTTGGCCCTGTGACAGTGGTGTGATGGTCCCTGAGCCAACCTTTGCTGCTGGGGTTGAGACTCAGTGTGCAGAGGTGCGATGGGGCTGTACATGGAGCAGGACCCCTGCGGAAGGTGGTGTCCCAGGCAGGGATTTCAGGAGGACAGTCACTGGAGCCTCAGCAAGTGAGGCAGATTGCTCTGCATCCATCCTGCCCACCTTGCTCCCTGTCAGCCTGAACTGCTCTAAGAATGGTTTACCCTAGTTTTCCTAAAGACTACTTTCCCTTTAATTAGACAAACAACTTCAAGCCCTATGTCTTAATTTGATTTAAATAAGCCCAGCATTTGCTAGTGAAGTTTTTTCCTCCTTTTTATTCCATCATTTTCTAATCCACTCTCACTGCTCTTTGTGACCACAAATGATTAAAAGCTTTACTGGAATATTGTCCCCCCCATCCCATAAAATCCCATTGTGTTACTCAGGTCATATTTTGTTATGTTTTTGTTTTTTTTTCTTGTTGAGTGATTCTCACTTTTACTTATTAAACAATCAACCAGGGGAAAGGGATTACTTTTGTCCTGATCTCCTTCAGGATAGGAAAGGGATGCAGGGACCCTGCCCCATTTCCCATTGATGTCACCCCTGTCTTTCCCATTGGTTCCTCCTTTGCAGCCAGATCCAGCTGGTGACTTTGTTTTTTGCAGCCAAGAGAGGAGCATCTCTTCCCTGGAAGTGCTGATTCCTGTGGGAGGCCGTGGCTGAACAGGTTGGTGCAGCTGGAGTTCTCCAAGGGGATGCAACCAGCCCCACCAAGGAAGGGACTGGTTCTCCAAAATGCTGCCAGAAGGCAGCAGAATGCCCATGTCATAGCAGTCATATTTAATAATAAATCAGGCACTCAGAAACATACACAGGGGTCAAAGTAAGGCTGTTTTCCAAGCAGGGGCTTGGGGGAGTTGAGAAGGGAGTGATGCTCCCTGGAGCAAGGCAATGGCTGGTCCCCAGCTCAGCTTAGCACCCAGCACTGGCACCACCAGCACCTCGCTGTTACCTGCAAATTGCAACAATGCTCCTCTTATTAACACAGCATCCGTGAAAATGTGGAATCTCAAGTTCCCTAGTCCTGCAGAGCTGTGCTCGGGAAGCTGCTTGGGAGCTTGCAGATAAAATGGGCTCTTGTCTGTCTGTCTGTCTATCCATCTGCAGGGATGGAGCAGGGCAGGTTGCCTTCTGGTATTGCTGCAGCTTCTTGTGATGGTAAAGCTGGAGGTGCCTGGCAGAGACCTATCCCCAGCATGGGGACACCTGGGGTCTGTGCCCGGCTGCAGGACCGTATGTTCAGTTTCCTGCTTTATTTTCCAAGCTGATGCCTAGTTAGGCCAGGTTCTATCCCTCCCGAAATCATCCTGGAGGAGATGTCCATCAACTTTGTTGGAATGTGTCAGATAGGTGGAAAAGGATTTTCCTGGGCAGCTGTTAGTGTGGCTGAGGTTCCGGCTCTGCTGTCTGAAGATGCCAGTGAAGCCCTAACGCTGCTTGGCTGCTTTCAACAGTTGGCAACGTGGAGGAAAAACCTGGAGGGCTCATACAGAGCAATTCCTGAAATTTAGTCATTATTGTTTAATGGGATTTGTCTCCTCTCTTCATTACCTTGTTGCAGACCTTCATAAAAGTTTGCCCAGATAAGCTGTGGTTGCTCCATCCAGAAAGTGCTCAAGGCCAGGTTGGACAGGGCTTGCAGCAGCCTGGGATAGGTGTCCCTGCCCATGGCAGGGGGTTGGAGCAAGATGACATTTAGGGCCCCTCCCAACCCAAACTGTTCTGTGGTTCTTTCATAATATGCGTGTGCTCAGGTACCTGCCTGGGGGATGCCAGCCTGGGGGAGCTTGTTATTTTGGGCCAAAATCTACCGTTTTCTCAGTTTCATGGGGAAACACAGCCTTTCTTTGCATTCAAATTCCTTCTGCTTGGACACAGGTGCAAAGGTGAATTTGGGGGTTTGCCGTTGCCTCTAACTCATGTTTTCAGTGAGGCCGGGCACTGTGGTTATCGACTGAGTGGCAAATTGAATTATGTGCAGGCAGCTTCATTCATATTCTCCGCCTTCTGCCCATCCAGCCTTGTGATTCTCCAGCCTCTTTCATCCATTTGCAAGCACATGATTTATGATCTGCTTCAAGTGGCTCCTGAGCTGACTTGCTGCCCTTTATTAGCAGGATTAAAGCTGGGTGGTGTGACGCTGGGGGTGATAGCTGGGAGGGACGTGTTGGGTGCTGGGGGTGATGCTGTCTCGAGTGTGGGTGTCCCAGCATGGGAACAGGGTGTTTTAAGCAGGGTGAGACCTTGCCTCATTTTTCCTGCAGCATTGGCACTACTGTGAGTCATGATGAGATGTGAACACTGAGGCACAGAAACCTGGTCCTGTTGCTCCCCTTTAGCTGGGTCCCAGCATTTTTCCTTCCCCATATGGCTGTGAGGAGTGGAGATTCTGGGGCTGAGTGTCTTTTCAGATGTGTGGTCCCTGCATTCCACCTTGTCGTGTTCCCCCTGACACCAGGAACTGCAGAGCGGGGTGATTTGGTAAGGGAATCCCTTGCCATGAGCTGCATCTCTCCCTTGGGGTGAAAGCAGAGCACCCTGTGGCTTGGACCTATGTCAGGTTCCAGGCTCTCCTCTTGCTCAGGGTTTAGAGGATGGTCAGCACGATGTCTTTGTGGGGACAGAGCCATCAGCCCCTGCTCATGGCTGCCACCAGAGCTTGGGCACAGGAGTGCTCCGTGTCCGTTTCATTGCTGCATCCTCTGGCTTGCATGGCCACAGGCTGGACATCTGGGGTGTCCCACCATGCAGCTGGTCTGGTGCACCCTGCCACAGTGGTGACATCTCCTCGAGGGTGAGATGTCAAAGCTCAAAAGGCAGAGATGATCTGGCCACAGCTGGTACACACAGCATCGACTCCAGGGTTTGATTACGGCTCAACAGCATCTGCAATTATCTGCCTTTAGCAGAGGGCTCGTGGGGACTGTGGGGTTCAGGCTGCTGTGGCCTCTCTGCGTGCCTCAGTTTCCCCTGTGTCTCTGTGCCAGCGTTGCTCCCGCAGCATATGATGGTAGTGGGACTACTGAGGTGATGCTCAGCTCCAGCTCTCCGTTAGTAACAGTGATGCATTGCTCTTTTGGTTTTTTCTATTTTCAGGTGAATATGGCCTTGGCAGGGAAGCCTTTAGATGTGACTCTCACCACCTCCAGAGCTGACCAATGGAATATGGTTTTTCCTCAGAGAGATGAAGTCATCACCAGCTTAGTGTCTGCCTTAGACTCAATGGTAAGAGGCCAGTGGCATCCCTGTCCATATTCCCCTCCTGTCTTTGGCCTCCATTTAGCAAGGCTGTCTGGGTGCAAGGCTGGCACAGGATGCCTGGTGAACTCATTCTGCTCCCCTCTACTGCTGGAAAGCCCAGGGAGCTGCTTGAGCTGGGAAATAAAAAACCCTCTCCTGCCCTGACAGCTATAAGGATCATAAAGTCAGCACAAGTTAATCTCAGATGTGTATTGTTTTCCCATTAATATTTATGTTGGTATCAACTGGCTGTAGGGTGGTTGGCTTTTTTTTACTTGCTGTTTTACCAATGTTACCGTGAGCATTTACACAACAGCAGAACAATGGCTTTTTATCTCTGAGAACAAAGAAAATAACTTTCATATCTTTTGACGTAGAATTCCCAGTGGAAACCTTGCCTAAGTCAACCCTGCTTACATAAACAAGATAACTGTCTGGATTAAGTCTCGTGGACCAGAGCTAATCTTATTTTTAACTGTGAATGTGATCAAGAAGGGAAAGCGGATGTGTAGTAACAAATGTCTAATGCAATGAGATGTGCTAAATAGCTCTCTCTTTTTAAAGTCAAGTCATATGTAATGCATTTATCTAGGATGTATTTTTCTCTCTATGTGGGTAGAGGTTTTTTCATTAATACCAATTTTCTTCTCTTTGACATCACCACCCCACTAAGGAGCAGGTTCCCTGGAGCCTACACACCCCAAGCAGCTTTGGTGATTTATACACATGCCATCCTGTACGGGAAATTATGTTACCATCGTTTGGCTTCTTAACGAATATACATTATTGTGCAGTCCTTGTTAGGTGCTTATTCTAGGGCCAGGGACCAGGCTGCTCCTGAGATCCAGCACTTCACCAATGGCAGGCTCTGTGCTCACTGAAACCTAGCTGCCTGTGTGCCTGGTAAATAAACTACAGGGCCACATGCATGTCACCAAGCAGGCTTAGTGTTTGGATTTGTTCTGCCTCCAAAACTCACATACCTTAGTTTTTGTGTGTATTTTTTGAGTGTTGGGCTTTTTGAGCAAAATACTTGTCTTTGCGACTGGATTTGGAAAGGAGGCTTCCTAAAAATACAGGTTTTATGGGATTTGATTCAGTGCCTCCTGGAAGAAGGTGAACAGGAGGTAAAATGATCGAGTACAGAAGCTGGTTTAAGCCCACACCAGTGAAGTTCATTGTATGGGTGTGCAGGGAGCTGAAAGTAGCTCAGGGCAGTTGGTCCATGTAACCCCTCCTGCTCTCCTGCTCCCTCCTTGGCTGCCAGCATCCTCTGACTCCTCCGTGGGGTTGTTGATGTGTCTAACCAGGGCTGATGCTGGGACAATCCCCCCTTTTTTACCCATTTAAATCATCACCTGGGGATAGCATCTTCCCAGCATCAGTGCTGTAGCTATAGGAATATGACTCAGGCTGCTGGCACTGAGTAACTATTATAATATAAAAAATACTAATAAAAATGCATATGCATGTGTATTATGTAGAGCAGGAAGGGCATATTACATAAACTGGATTAATGGAGGAAGTTTTTCCCATCTCTTTTGTTTTGCATAACTGTACAAGAAGAATCGTTCAACTAATCTGGACTTTGACCATAATAGTGTTCTGCAGCTGAAATAAGATTCCTGTGTTTCTTATTCCATTAGAGCTGGTGGAAAAATACAAATTGTTATCAGTTGTGGTGTGCTTTTCTCGTTAGATTTTTTTTTTACAGGAATGTTTTCTTTTAAAGAAATGCAATAAAATGTTTCTTTTTAGGATAGGAGAAAGTGAAATGAAATGATGGGTAAGTAGTTCTTGTTTTCCAGCTGGATATTTTTGTAGAGCTGTAAAGTCACCGAAATTTTTAGGGGATGTCATAAACCTATGAAATTCTGACGTAAACCAGAACACTGCTTTTGACGGAAGAATCTTTTGATGGGGAGAAAAAAACCCCACTGGGAAATGGCAAGGGGTGGGGAAGCAGGGATGCTCCCCCACGCTGTGCTGTGCTGACCTGATGCCTCCAACAGTGCTTGGCACTCTCCAAGCTGAATGCAGAGGTGGCCTGCATCGCCATCCATGAGGAGAGCGCCTTCGTGGTGGGCACGGAGAAGGGACGGGTCTTCCTCAGCGCCCGCAAGGAGCTGCAGGCCGACTTCCAGAAGTTCTGCAGTGAGTATCCACACCGGCACCATCTTCCACGCCAAGGTTGGTGCTCCAGCTGTGCCAGCTGTGACTCCCACTGTGCCACGGAGGGGTTGTGGTTTGGGGGCACCGCAGTGCTGCCTGTCAGTCCGTGGGGCTGAGTGGTGTTTGGAGTGATGGAGAAAGTGGGGGGAAACTGCGAGGGCACTGTGTGCCCAGGCTCTTCTCTTCTAAAGCATCCTTGAGGTGGCTTAGGGCTGGATGGCTGCTCTGCTGCCATGGCGTTGTTAGCCTCTGGCACTGCTGACAGAGCGCTGGAGGATTTTTCGAGGACTTAGCAGAAATAGTTTGTCCTAGTGATCCCCCCAGGAGCAGAAGGGCTTTCTTGGTCCAAGGCTTTTTTTCCTGGATTTGGAAAAACAGGAATGGATTTGGTAGCCGGAAGTGTTGGTTGTGGAGTTGCTTATATTTTTGAGGGATGCACAGTGATGACAAGATACCTTGAGCAGGAGGTGTGTTGCCCTGGTCTCAGATCAGATTCACCAAGTATCTGAGGGTTACCTGTGTGTTGCAAGCCTTCTGTCCCAGCTCTGTGCCTCTGCCAGTTTCCAAAAAACAGTCTGGGAGCTGAAGAGAGAGTGGGAGCTGTTCTGTGCACGGGGACTTTGTTTCTTGGACAGCATCATTCCCAGCATGCTAGCTTCTGCTTTCCCCACTCAGTGCAGAAGCTGGAATGGGATCTGGTTTTGGTGGTGCTGAGGACACCAGGCCCAGATCTGTTGTACATGCTGCTCACGGTGGGATGTCAGTGGAGGGAAACACATGGTGTTGACAGAAACCACACTGGAGAGGTTGTTCAGGAAGGGTTTACTCTGGTGACACGACCAGTGCTGTGAAGCTGCCCAGGTCAATGTCTGCTTGGGTTGTTCACTGCATGGCTCTCCAGGAGCAGCTCTCTGCCACGGCTCTGCCCAGCCCCCTGTCCTGCTGCCCTGGACAGCTGCTGGCCAACTCCATTGATTCATCCTCTCACAAGAGATACCATTAGTTACCCTCCACTGCATTCTGCAGGACAGGAGGCATTTGGAGGATGTTTCCTACTTTCATGGGCAACTCAGCCTTCCCTTCCCACCACCCACAAGATGTGGATGGCAGTGGGATGGCTGAAGGAAGGGAACTCCCTTGTGTTTCCTCAGGCTGAGAGAGGTTGTTCTGGAGAACAGCAGGGTCTGGAGAATCCTGAGAGCCCCTTCCAGTACCTAAAGGAGGCTTACAAAAAAGGGAGAGAGTGACTTTTTGCCCAGGCAGATAATGATAGAACAAGGGAGAATGGTTTTAAACTAAAAATGGAGATTTAGATTAGATGTTAGGAGGGAATTCTTTTGAGCATTGTGAGCTACTGGCACAGGTTGCCCGGAGCAGCTGTGGCTGCCCCATCCCTGGAAGAGTTCAAGGCCAGACTGAATAGGACTTGGAGCAACCTGGGATAGTGGGAGGTGTCCCTGCCCATGGCAGGAGGTGGAATGAGATGGTCTTTAAGGTTTCTTTCAACCTAAACTGTTCTTTTATTCTGTGATATATCCTCATTCATGACCTGCCACTACTCTGGGGCAAAGCACTTGCCACTAGATCCTGATTCCACTCTCTTTGGTTTCATTTATACCTTGGTCAAAAAAAAAAAAAAAAAGTCATGTCTGGTTGAAAATAGAAATCTTTTTTTGAGCATGGGGTTTGAGTAAAGTGGCTGATGCTGCAGACAGGGTGAAACGTGATAACTCTGTCTTGAATTATACATGCCCAGGCTCAACTCCACTCCATGAAGCTCTTACAACTGGAACACAATGGAAAATATCCCTGGAAGTGCCTTTGATTTCTTGCTGCCCTCTTAGATCTGAATTAATCTAAAGCAGACATCACTTGGAGATATAAGCAGCCTCTTGTCTCTCTGGGATGCAGGCCTTGCTTGAACACCCTTCTTTATCTGAACCTCTGGTTCAGCTTTTCTTGATGCATGGGGGGAATTGACAGTGATCAGAATTGACAGTGATCAGTGGAGGAGGGAGAGGCAGTTCTTAGAGGATGCAGATGCATTTCACAACCTTGGTAAAACACCCTAAAAAAAGCTTTCCAGGGCCTGTTTTGCCATGCTGTGGGAGGCATGTGGAGTTTTACAGGAGTGGCATGGTGACTCTTTACTTTCCTATGTCCAGTTCTCTGTGTCCCATGTTGCTCTTGACCCCTTCCCTGTGATGTCCCAGCCATGGAGTTTTTCCACAGAAGGATCTATAAGCTGCTTCTTGAGCACCCAGGCAGCATCCAGGGCCAATTGCCAGTAGGATTCTGTCGAGGATGATGAAGGAATTAGTCCTTTGCCACCGAAAATCCCTTGCGAATCACTCTGGATAGAACAGCAATAATGCATTTGTAGTGTTTAATTTTCTGTGCATTTAGAGATGCAAATAAGTCAATGCTGAAGATATGCCTTATTTGAGGTTTAAGGGGGGAAATTAGCAGGAAATAGGTGGTATTACTGAGCTGCGTGATACTGAAGGGTAAAAAAGCCTCCAAGAAAGGCAGATTTTCTTTTCCTGAGAGATTGAAGGCTAAGCAGATTGAAACCAGAGACTAGAAATGCACTGCCCAATTAGTCATAACTGTTTCAGTCTGGCTGAGTGGGAAAAGCCAGGGAAAAGGGGGCAGGCACAGGATGCGTGACCTCGCTGCTGGCACCACTGCCCATTGCCAGTACCTTTCCCTGCATGTTGGGGGCTGCTGGAATCAACCCAGTGTGACCTCATCCATGCTGGGGCTTGAGGTGGGTGGGAGACCTGGGGCACTTGCCTGCTCAGCCAGAGGCTTCACCCCTTCTCACCGCAGTGACTCCTGTTTTCTCCTCTCGTCCTGCAGGAATCCAGCAGAGGAAGGAGCAGGACACGGAGGTGCAGAAGAAGGCAAAGGAGTGTGGGCAGAGGGTGCTCAGGGTCTCCCCAGACCAGGGATCAGACGTGTACCTCCTCAGGAAGATGGTAGAGGAAGTGTTTGATGTGCTTTATAGTAAGAACCTTCATGCTTCCCTTTGGGGATGTGGAATGTCCCTGGGGCTCCCTGGCACTGCTGTCAGATGCAGCTCTCCTGGCCAGCCCGGCTCCTCAGCGTGGGAGCAGGTGCCTGGCAGGGGCAGCATGGTGGGATGTGCTCCTGGATAGGGTTAGTGCTGCACTCACATGGGGTTTGGCCACTGCTTCTTGGTTTTCCAGCTCCCCAAACCGAGCCAAAACCATCCCCATGCTGGATGAATGAACTGGGTGTTTGGCTTTTCTGGCTGCAGCTCCCCATCACCATCTGAGATTCGGGGCCTGGCAGAGCCCTGCAGGTCTCCCTGCATGCAAAGTGCAGGTTTTGCCCCTTTTTGTGTGTGATTTGGGAATGGGCATTCCCACACAACACAAGGGGGATAACAGGAGCTGCCACCGATTGTGCTGGGCTCACATGCAGGAGTTGCTGCTGCTGGCTGTTGCTAGCATCTTCCACAGGCTTCACAGACAGGAAAAGGAGATGGCATCCCTTCTCCCCTGGGACAGACAGTCACTGAAATTTGCTGAAGGCACTTAAAGCACTTGGAGGCAATATTCCCATTAATAGGGGCAATCAGAGCCTCTTGCTGCCTTCCAAAGGCTGGGCCCAAGAACGAAGGAAGGGATGATACAGAAGAACTAAGGGAACAGAATGGAGAGGGTGTTTCTGTGCTGGTGATTTCCCTGTCCAAGCTGCAGGTCTCATTGTCCTGCTGCTGGGACAGTGCCAAACTTTGCTGTCCTCTTGGGAATATGTGAATTATTAAAATCTGACATACAATAAATATACAATTGCATTAGAAAAGCTTGATCAGGATGCATCTGCATGGGGTTTATGAAGCAGCCCATCCATTGGGATGATCAGCAATGCTCTTTACCATTTCAAGGTGTTTGGAGGTGTGTGGGGACCCACTGGCCGTGTCCTCAGCCCAGCGTGGCCAGCACTGCCATAGCAGGAGAAGGTTGGGCATCCCTGGGACAGTGGTTTTGGCTTTGGCCCTGGGTGTTATTCTGCCTTTGCTGCTGCTTCAGTAATATCAGCAGCTTCCATCCTTGAGCTGCTCTGTGGTGAAACCTGATGAAGCTGCTTGCTCCCCTCTCCTCATTCCCACTGGGAAGAGCCTCTCCTGCCTGAGTGGGGAGAAATACCACAGGAGACAGTGGATGCCCCAGGGTGATTCTGTTTCTAACACTGAGAGGACTGTGAGAGTTTAACAGTTGTGATTCTGTGGGGGTTTTTTTTATCCTTTTATCAATAAGGATTGGGACCAAAAAATCTTTAAAAATGCTCAGTCACAAAGATTCCCTCCAGAGCCAGGTAATCTCTGCATCAACAGGATGACTGATTACCAGTGGCTTCTATTAAACAGACATTAATGATGGTTATTGTCTCTTTAGCCAAACCATGAGTCTCTGCACACCAGCACAAGGCTTCTGAAGGTCACCTTGATAATAACACGGTCCCCATAAAAATAGGTTTAGGAAGTTCTTGAGCATTGGGGTGATAAGGAGCCCCTGTGGACATTGGGAGCTCCTCCCGATCATGAGGAGAGGTGATGGAGGTGGAGAGCTGCTAGAGCCAGTGTGTTGGGGCAGGGAAACTGTCAGCTTGCAGAAAGTAAACTCATGGTGTCATGGTTCAAAGGCTTATTTTAAAACTTCAGTTATTGGCTTAATTACAATAATATCAATTCTCCCTATAAGAAGCCTAAATGGCTCGTGCAAGTCACACATCATCAGTTACAACGCGTTCCTTCAAAGGACATGTTGAAGAAATCACTTTTAATAAGGACTTGCTGGCAGCGTCATAAGATTTACAGTAAGATCTTTTGGTCTTGTAGGGTTTTTTTGTTTCGGTTTTTTTTTTTTTTTTTTAAGAAGAGAGAGAAAAGGTTTAAAAGAAAATCCACAGTATAAAATCCCACAACAACTTAAAGGTCCCATAATCTTTTCTGTCTGCCCCTCAGCCTAGAGATGAAGGTGCAGACACTGTATCATGCCACCAGATGTTCTGCATCTGGCCATTGCTTTGCCAGACAGGTTGCATTCCTGCATGGCTGTTTCTTGTGCTTCATGCTTTCAGCACCATGTTTATTGATCACAGTGGCTTGGGTTGGTTTCCAAAGTAATTTTTCCCCAGAGAGTAGCTTGAGAGTTTTGGCCATTCCTTGAAATCCTTCAGAGCAGGCTGTTTTTCTGATGGTGTTCTGCCTGCAGAGCATAGTAGGGCAGCCCTGGTTTCGGCACACAGGCTCTTTATCTGGTTTAGAAAATCCCTTTATAATTGCAATCCCTGCTGCTTGTCTGCTGCTGCCAGCAAAGGGAAAGCAGTTTGTACCTGACTCCTTGGGGAGATTTTGGTGTCAGAGGTAAAATGGAGCCAGAGGCACATGGTGGGGTTATGTGGCCAGTGTTGAGGGGAGCAGGTGAGAGTTCTGGGCTGCTGGAAGTGATCGTGCAGTCAAATGTATCGATGTTCAAGCTGCCTGTAAATAGTGGGATGGAGGGAGATTATTTGGTTTGGTTTTTTCCTTGTCTATCAAAGTGAATCAAGGCTGCTTGACAGCAACAGCAATCAAACTGCTTTCCATTCTTCCAGGAGGTAAAATAAGAAAACTGACTAGAAGTAAGGTTCCCAGAATATCTCAGTAAACACAAGATAAAAATCATTGTAAGCTTTTCTGCCTTCTTTGTCAGCCCTTGGCTCCCTCCCACCTTGCTGATGGCCATGTACCTCACTGGCATATGGCTGGGCACTCCCAGGGGTGGGCTTGTGCCAAGTTACCCCAGCTGAGGATTTTTACTGTGGAACCTGAATGATGAGACATCTGCTTATTGGCTTTTAAAAGCTTTTTATTAATTAGTGCTTTTTGAAAGGAATTGGAGTGCCTTGCATGCTAAGTGCAAAGGTAGGAATGTTTGGGTTTTTTTTCTCCTAATGGTCCTGTTGGTGTTTCTTGCTTTTGCATTTACTCCTCCAGCCCAGCTCAGCCGTAGTCAGGTGCACAGGGTGTTTGTCAGTGTGTAACTCTGTCCCCTCCCCAGGTGAAGCCACGGGGAAGAGCAGCGTGGTCCCTCTGCCGTACGAGAGGTTCCTGAAGGAGCCGGGGTCGCTGGCAGTTACCGGCTTGCCTGAAGGGATCAGCTTTAAGAAACCCCTGGAATATGATGTGAAATCTCTGATGGCCATTCTAGAGCACAGCCACAGCATCCGCTTCAGGCTGAAAAGGTAATCTTGGGGACATCCAAGGAACAAGAGAGCAGCAAGCCCTTGGGATGGTGTATCTTACAACACTGGCACATGATGATTTTGTGCGGCACAGGCAGGAGGGTCCCTCCCATATCTCAGCTTCTCCTTGAGACCCACAAACCTGGCTCCAGCTATGCCAAACCCAGCCTTGCACAGAGATTTGTTCGTGCTGGGGGGGCTTGAGTCCATTTCAGATTCATTTCTATAAAAAGTATGTGTAAACATCCACATTAACTGCATCTTTTTATGTGTCTCTGCCAAAATTTCCACTGCGGTAAGCTAAGTGCTTTTCTGTCTCCAGAGGGATTTCCAGGGTAAATGCTGCAAGTGTCTTCCCAGGCTGAAATGGGTTGTTTAATGCCAGACAAGGAGGAAAGTGGGGGACTGCAGCAGAGCAAACTCCCCCTTTTGGCCACACTTAAGCAAGGGGTTCAGTAGTTTCGGGTGCGTTTCCCCTCAGCATGACCAAATACCTCCTCTAAAGGCTTCTGGAAAATCAGGCTAAGGCAGCTAAAAGTAGGACACGCAGAATTTGAGCTGTCTGTGAGCTTGTGTCTCCCTGTCTCATGGGGAGCACGTTGGTTTCTTCAGTCTGAAACTCATCTCTGGGCTAACTGAGCTCCCCCTTGACTGTGCCATGTGTGCTGGGGGCTGGCACAGGCAATGGAGCCAAGTGTTTGTGGTCATGATAGGTTTTACCCCTTAAGTGCACTGGGCATGGAGCTGGGCAGCTTTGTCCTAGCTAATAAAAATGCTTTGAACCATTGTGAGACTAAGCAGCTCCACTTAAAGAAGACAAGAACTATTCAGATGCCTGAAGATGCTCAGGAGTTTGAGTGATGGATATAACTTCTGGATCATAGAATAGAACCTTAGAATGGTTTGGGTTGGAAGGGACCTTAAAGACCATCTCATTCCAAGCCCCTGCTATGGGCAGGGACACCTTCCACTATCCCAGGTTGCTCCAAGCCCCATCCAGCGCAGCCTTGAACACTTCCAGGGACGGGACAGCCACAGCTTCCCTGGGCACCCTGTGCCAGGGCCTCACCACCCTCACAGGGAAGAATTTCTTTCTAATATGCAGTCCAAATCAACCCTCTTTCAGTTTGATGCCGTTCCCCATTGTCCTGTAACTCCCTGCCTTTGTCAAAAGTCCCTTTCCAGCTCTCCAGTACCTTTGGGTAATGGAAGGCCAGAGTAAGTTCTCCCCGGAGCCTTCTCTTCTCCAGGCTGAACAGTCTCAACTCTCTCAGCCTTTCCAAGCAGGAGAGCTGCTCTAACCCTCTAATCGTCTTCACTGCCCTCCTCAACGAGGAGCCTGGCAGCCGGTGGTGCAGCCGGTGGTGCAGCATGTCCCACCCTCCCAGGCACGGCTCTTCTTCCCCCTCCACATCCTTGCTTGTTGCAGCTTAGCAGTGCCATGCGCCCAAAGGAACCTGTTTTTCCCTCCTCTTCTCCCTTCCTTCCCCTCAGGCCAGCAGATGAGCCCAGCCGAGAGCCCAACCCCAACATCGAGTTAACTTGTTCCTCCCTCGCCTCCAAGGGCAGCCGAGACTCCGGTGCCAGCGGCCCCGTGGCCAAAGCCGCCTCGCAGGACGCCCCCTCCAGCCTGGCCGTCACCAACTTCCTGTACGGCGTCTCGCTGCCCGCCCCCGCCGCCATCGACCTCAAGCAGGAGGCGTCCTCGGGGCTGCCCGCGCCGACTGCGGTGGGCGAGGCGCTGCTGGCCCGGCCGGCGGGAGAGCTGAAGGTGCCTTCCTCACAGGAGTACAGCGACTGCTGTGGTAATAGCCTGGAGTTTGCTCTCGGATGAGGGCCTGGTGCGCAGCCCGCCCCCGGCTCTGCTAGGGACGGGCTGCGGGTTTTGGCGTGTCTTGGATGAAAACCAGAGCAGAGCTTGGCCTGCGTGGCAATGAGCGCTGCCCCCAGCCCTTCTCTGGGTGCCTGCAAGGTGCTGACAGAGCACACCTCTGGTTTTGCCCCAGAATGACAGGTGCTGCACCACCAGGCCAGAAGGGCGGTCGGGGTGGGGATGGCAGGGGCCGGTCTGGCCAGCACTGCAGCGGGTGTCACAGGCCGGGGTGCGTGGAGGAGAGGCAGAAGGGTTGGGTCAGCATCACTGGCAGGGGACAGCACCCAGGGTCTTGTTGTGGTGCCTGGAGCACTGGTCAGGCTCTCATCAGCCCTTTTTCCTTGTCTCCCCTCTTGTCCAGGACAGAAATCGTCAGTCTCCGGAGGTCCCCTCATCCAGAATGTGCACTCATCCAAGCGCATCCTCTTCTCCATTGTCCATGACAAGACAGGTCTGTGTCCTACTTCAGCATTAAAGGCAGCTGGCAGCCTTAGGGAAAGGTTTCCCCTCACCACTTCTCTCCCAAGCAGTCTCCCAGCCCTCTCCACACTCTGCAGGGACCTGGCAGTGCTGGAGGCAATGCATCTTGCATTGGAGCCAAGACCTTCATCTCTGCTCCAGTCCATCCCTGCCATTCCAAGATGCTTCTAGTGGTCCTTGAGCACTGCCAGCTGGCTAGGAATTCCCATCTCTGCTTCCTGCCCAGGGAACCAAGGCATGGCTTTGGAAGGGGCTGTTTGCCCCACCTGTAAACACCACATACCTGCTGAAAACTTGAATGACTGAAATCCACTAGTCCCAGTGGGATTCTGCAGCAGTGGGGAGGAGACTGCCATTTCCTCACCTTCACTGCACCCAAGGGAAATGCAGCATAAAAACCCATGCCTGCCTTAAAGAGGAGAAAAAATATGGGTGGGAAGGTTGGGAAAGAGGAGAAAATGAAAAAGCTCCACTTATGAAATGGCTGTACCTTTTGAGGGTTCATTCCAGGTGGAGTTGGCTCTGCCCAAGGGGGTCTTTCATTCCAGGGCTGAGAAATTTTATGGGGTCATTTCTTAGAAATCTGTTTTGCACATGCCAAGGAGAGTGCTCGGGTCTGGGGCTGGAGAAGCCCAGACCTTATCTGCCAGCCTGGCAAAATTCACTCAGGAAGAGGGAAATAATTGTTGAAGTCTTGTTCCTGCTCTGCAGCACTTTGCAGGAGAAAAGTGCATCTGCTGCGTACAAACCATATGGAAGTTTCTTATTTCTTGTATTTTGTTTTGATAGATAAGTGGGACAGTTTTATAAAAGAAACTGAAGACATCAACACCCTTAGGGAGTGCGTGCAAATTCTGTTTAACAGCAGATATGGTGAGTAGGAGTTAATATCCCATTATGCATCTGCAGTGCTTGTGGATTGCATATCATTATATAGCAATCATTTTTGTTCCCTAACACAGCAGCAGAAGCCATATGCTAGAGCTCCCTGCTCTTCCTAACACATTGAGCTCAGCAGCTCCCAGTTTCTGGGTGTCTCCTGAAGGTTATGTCAATATTTCTGTTTGGATCCCCATACCATTGTTAAGGAATTTAGAGCTGGGCTGTAAAACAGCCCTGTCAGGGAATGTGGCATGCTGGATCATAGCACTTGGTCACCAGGAGTGGTGGCATGTGGCCCTTTTCCATTAATGTGGCAGGTAAAAAGAAGGTGTTGGTTGTTGCAGCTGCTTTTTTCTCCATTTGCATGGATTGTGGATGTTGTTGGTGTTCCCTGTGCCATGGGCAGTGCTTTTGGTGTAGCTCCTGGGCATTTGGGCAGGTGGGAACTTGGGAAATCACTTGAGGCTCATGGGCTCTTCGACTGTGCCATCCTTATCAGGCTATGTAATTCATGGGTTACAGGGGTGCTGTAGATGTGTGGTGTGTCACCTGTGAGTTGCACATGGGCTTGAAACAAGCCCTTTAACTTATGGTTTATGTATGTGGTGCTGGAATGTGTCCAAAGGGTAACAGAGCTTAGGAAGAGTCTGGAGCATAAGTGTGATGAGGAGCAGCTGAGGGAGCTGTGGGGGCTCAGCCTGGAGAAAAGGAGGCTCAGGGGGACCTTCTTGCTCCCTGCAATTAGCTGAAGGAGGTTGTAGAGGTAGGGGTCAGTTTTTTCTCCCAGGTAACATGTGATAGAATTAGAGGAAATTGCTTCAAGCTGCTGCAGGGAAGGTTTAGATTGGACACTGGGGAAAATTTCTTCACTGAAAGGATCGTCAGGCACAGGCTGCCCAGGGTAGTGATGGAGTCACCATCCATTTTGAGATGTTCAAAAAAACATATGGATGTGGCACTTGGGGACATGGTTTGGTGAATAAGGTGCTGCTGGGTTAACAGTTGGAATCACTCTTGGAGGGTTTTTCCAACATGAACAATTTTATGCTTCCACGTGCTATGCAGCTTATGAACCATAGAGCTCACAAACCTGCTGTGGTGGGTCACAAGGAGTTTGGGGATGATATTTGAGCCAGCTCACCCCTGGTTTGGGCATCACTGGGCACGTTTGGGAGTTTTGGAAAACACTGTTAGCTGTGTTTACTGCTGCTTTCTCTCCTTTTTGTTCCATTTCCCATGGGAGAGTTGCTCCTGGGGCTCACTTTCTGGGACAAGCAGAGAAGAAGGAAGAGAGCATTTGCTCTGCTTGACTTCAAGCCTTTACATCTTTGTTTTAATTCTTGTAAAAGACAAAGCCCTTGTGTAAATGAAAACCATGGGTTCTTCCTCCAGCTGAAGCCTTGGGGTTGGACCACATGGTCCCTGTCCCGTACCGGAAGATCGCCTGCGACCCCGAGGCCGTGGAGATCATCGGCATCCCCGACAAAATCCCTTTCAAAAGGCCTTGCACCTACGGTGTCCCCAAGCTCAAACGGATATTGGAGGAGAGGCACAACATCCATTTTGTCATCAAAAGGTGGGTGGTAAAGAAAGCAAAGGGGGAAAGCGTGTGGCTCAAGGGTGTCAGGGATTTGAGCTGTGCTCCCTCCACGCTCACAGGGTTTGTTTTGACACAAGAAAACCTCATTTCTCTCTCTTTCATAAAAGCTCTTCCCCCTGCAAACCTCTGGTTTTCATATCTCTCTCTTTTTGCAAGGATATGGCAGAGCTGGCTGTTCCGTGATCACCCCCAAGCTCTGCCACCCTCTTTTAAGTGATCATGGGCACCAAATTTTGCTGATGCCACCTCAAACATTTCAGGTGGTTACAGCACCTTCAATGACATTTGGTGGATGGGAGCAATGCCCCTGGGTGGGGGGAGGAACATCCATATTCTCACAGGGATTCCCATCCACCTTGTTTATCCCTGATAACCTGTGCACATCCTCTGTATCTGGTGATAAGAATGTATCACCTGCAGGCCAGGCACTGTGTCCAGGTGTCTGCCTTTCCTCTGGGGTAGGAGGAATGGATGTACTCCCAGTTATCACTGTGCTGTGCAATCTCTCTTTCCTTTTCTGTCAAGAAAATCTGCTCTATAATACATTGATTTATTCAGCCCCTGCCTATGCAGCACTTGTGTTCCCTTCCTAGAGGTGTGAAACCACAGCTTAGAAAAATTCCTGTGCAAGGCTCCCAAGGGGGCTGAAATCACCAGCATCAATGGAATTCAGGCATCCTAAAAGGAATTAGCTTTCCTCATGTCAGTTGGTAGAGGAGCCACTTTGTCCTGCTTTGCTCAGGCTGGACCAGGCTGGATCAGGCTGTGGGATGTGGCCCTGGACATATTTTGCACCTATGAGGAAAGTTGTGGGTAGCACCAAAATACAATATTCAGGAGACAGGTGACATCATGGTCAATGGTCTACATTGGAAAGTGAAGGTCCAGCAACAGCTACTTTGGTCTCACTGTCTCTTTTGGTAAAGCCAGCCTCTTGCAGCCTCATTTAATAAGTTAATTAAATTAAGAGAATGACTTATAAGCAGATTTAGAGATGCTTTAGTTGAAAAGCATATGCTATAAGGTTTCTTGGCTGCGCAACAGACTAAAAGGCCTTATTTTACTTGAAAAATTCATTCCCTTTTTTTAGAGAATGAATAAAATTACTATTTTTACTTGGTTTGATGCTATTCAGTAATTAAAGCTCCAATTCAGTCATTAGCAGCATCTATTTCTAATTATATTTTTTTCCTTTGCTCCTAGGATGTTTGATGAAAGAATTTTTACAGGTACGTTCTCCGGATCCTTTGATTTATTGCCCACAAAATTGAAAGGTTATCCAGAGAAGCAGAGTTGAAATAATGCCACCTGTAAGCAGAAGTGTGGGACACATGCAGTTATGCTCAGCAAGGAGAAGCCTTGTCTGTGCCCTACGCCAGGACATGCTGAGATTGCCTTTGCCTGGGATCAGTGCAAGCTCTGTACTCCCCTTAAAAATTGAGTTTTGAAGGTTAAGCAAGAATTCCTGGTATGTGAGGCTGGGCTGGCTCCTGAACTGGGCTGAGCCACAGTACAGGCAGTACATGGCATGTATCTGTATTTTCAAGAGGAAGAAAATCACTGCTGTGTTCCTCCCTGGTAAATTCACCTTTTTTTTTTTTTTTTGACTGGGAAGTGCTGGCATCATCCAGCTGCCAACTGGTTTTTTTTATAAAAATAACAAAAGTTCATTTTTTCAGTGACAAAATGGTGGGGATGGAGTTCTTTGACTTTCTTTGCTTTGTGTTTTTACTCTTTTCTTCTCTGAGCTGGAGAAGCCAGACTATAAGGGTGGGGAGACCCTGGCACAGGGTGCCCAGAGAAGCTGTGGCTGCCCCATCCCTGGAAGTGTCCAAGGACAGGTTTGACAGGGCTTGGAGCAACCTGAGATAGTGGAAGGTGTCCCTGCCCATGGCAGGGGGTGGTACAAGATGGTCTTTGAGGTCTCTTTCAAGCCAAACCACTCTGTGATTCTGTGATTCCAAAGTGTTTCTTGGCAGATATAAGGAGACAGGTGCCCATGCTGTCAGACCCAACCTGCACTCCAGCAATGCCCTCATCCCATTGCCCTCAGACACACCTGCAATATGGCATTGGATCCAAATTTATCACACCCAGCTCCTGGATTGCCTGGGCTTGGCTCACAAGTAAAGACATGTTTTTGGGGTGGTGGTTTGGTTTTTTTTCCCCCTGAGCTGCCAACTGCACACACTGGCAACTCTCCAGATGCCTTCTTCCCAGATATCTCTGCCAGCCAAATTATCACTCTGGCCCCACGACAGCCCCAGCCCCAAGAGGGCTTCCTGAGCATGCTGATGCTGGAACCACCCAAAGGTGGTAGGGGGTCCTACCTACATGGGGGATTTCTTTGTCTAAAAGCCATTGATGGCTTTTTTTTCCTTCAAGAAAAGGATTTCTTTAAGCTCTAACCCATCCCCAAGGGATGGAGCACTGAACTGTGTTTTGGGTGCTTGGATTTTCCTTGCATCATGAATGCTCAGCATCTGGGGGAGGCATCATGTACCTCTGTACATCAGCTCTGGATCTGCTGATGGAGACCACTGTGCTGTGAGTTTGGGGATTACATGGCAGGGAGGTGCAAGTGGATATTTGGAGGTGAGGAAGCGAACCCAGCAGAACTGAGGTGGGTGGCAGGTCCCACTCTCCTGACAGGTCCCTGCAGGGCTACCAGCAGCAAAACCCATTAAACCTGGCTCTCTGTGGTTTGTGTCAGCACATCAGCTTGTGCAAAAAAACCCCAGCATCTGCTGAGTCAGGAGGTGCCATTTCTGCAAAGACATTATTTTCTGAGTGGAGCTGTATTTTAAGTTGCCATTTGCGAAGTATCCCAAAGCTTCCCCATACAGATTTGCTCACCCTTTAATTAAAATACCCACCACTGCTCAGAAACCTATTTTTGTTACTCCCCTGGGTAGCAGCTTCAGGCAGGCTCTGCTGGTGCAAGAACAAGATTTGGTTCATAGAAAGCACAAATTAAAAGGAGCCTTTTGGACTGTCAGTAGATAAATAGTGTCTTTAAGGTTCTATATTTCTGCTGATCCTATTACCAGGGCCCTGCCCTTTCTTGCAGGCTGGAACCAAAAGGAAAGTGGCATCATGTTCCCATAGATTGAATATGTTTTAGGAGGGCGGGGATATTGTGATGGTGCTTTGAGACCAGCAAAGGGCCTTTGGCAACAGCTGTTTTACCAGGCACCTTGTGGTTTCTGCAGCCTCACAATGTAGTCTCACTCCCTCCTTCCCCCAGCCCTCATTCTTCAGCTCTTTGCTCACCTTCCCTGCCTGATTTTAGTTCCTACTCTGCCCTGAGATTACTCTTTCCCCCTCTCCAAGGTCTTTGCTAAGGCTTCATTTCAGCTCCGTTCAGGCTGCTGAGGCACAGGGAAGGGAGAGAGGAAGTTTTTCATGGTGACAGGATGTTTCTGTCCCTCTCTGTGTCACTCTGACAGAGATTTCTCCTGCTGCTTGGTGGGCTTGGAGTTGTGAGACAGGGCTGTCTGTGTCTCTGCTACTCTGTATTTTGCCAAGCTTGCATCCAGTGCAGCACATCCCCTCCCTCGGGACAGGACTCTCCCCACTTCAGGGCTTGCTCCTTCAGCAGTGATCCATGGCCCTGGGTTTTTAGTCTGTACCTTTTGGAACCTTGTCCTGTCAGCCAGCCCTTTCTGGAGATGCTCTATCCTGGCAGGGCTTCCCAGCACACACATAGTTATGGAGAGGCTTAAGCAAATGTCTTGCCAATATTTTAACATGTGAGCCCAATGGAATCAGCATCCTTGTCTCTGCAAGTAGGTGACACTTGAAAACCTGCTCCCCCACCCTGACCTCAGCTCTGGGACTAGGAGGGCAACAAGCTGCAACACTGGCATCTCCAGTTGCTAATCCTGGTTTTGCTTTTCTCCCCAAACCCACCATACACACCTGGCAACAGGAAGCAAATTTACCAAAGATCCAACCAAGCTGGAGCCCTCCAGCCCTCCCCGGGAGATCTCCCCCGAGCCTCACCGTGGGGCCATGCTGGACCTGGTGGGGACCTCTCAGGCCAACAGCAGGTAAGTGGGACTTCCATCCCTGTTTCCTGCAAAGTAACATCCCTCAGAGAGTTCTTTTGGGGCCATTAATGTGCACAGCAGGTTACTGCTGTGTTCATCAGCAATGTCCAGTGGGTGCAGGAGGGTGCCACGAGTGTGATTCAGTAAGCTGCAGCATCAGGGGGATGCTGTGAGTCCATCATGGGAAGGTGAGTGGCTAAATTGGTGTTGCTTTCCTGCCTCCCTAAAATCCCACTGCAATGGTGCAGCTAGCACAGGAGCACAGGAGGAGGCCAAGCCCCCTGTCCTTTTGCAAGCCAAAAGTTTGGAATAATTAATTTTGAGCAAAACTGATGAAATGAGGGCCATGCTTGGGATTATCTGCTGAAACTGTCTCCGGTGTTAAAGCATGACCTAAAGGATTCACCCTCAGCCCACATCATAATAGCATCCTGCTAATTAAGTGTTGCTTGTTTATAAAGCTCACAGGGAGCCTAACAGTGCATTTAATAAAGGTGGGAGTATAGAGCCCAGCAGGGCAGGAGGCTTTCTATGAGATCACCTGTTTCTGTTAGAACCATGCCACGAGCTAGACAGGTCCAAAACATGCTGGCAGCACCTGTGGAGCATATAGCATATAGCTTTCCAAGCCAGACTGGGAGATCCAGGAGGTGTTTTTCTCTTTATAGCCCCAGTTTCCTTTAGTCTTAATTCAGTGGAAGCGAGGTATAATTTAGCCTTTAAAATCACTCTGAGGAAAAGAGGCAGGGCAGCAGTTTGTAGCTTATGAACTGCTATAAGACAAGGAACCTTCTCCCAGCCTTGCTTCACACAGTGAGGTGAAAAACGCTTCTCAGCTTCTCTGGCACAAGGCCTCACTGCCCAGCCCTGACAACTCCACCAGCTGGGGCTTCAGACAGTGCTATGTGGTTGTTAATCTGTGCAGGTCAGGATGGGGAAATGAGGTAACTTGTCTTTGTCCCATCCATGACATCTTTTGGGTTCCTTTCCTTTCTTGACTCTTTGATGACATGAACCTGTGACAGGTTGGAGTCCTTTCTGGTTCTCCCCAGTTTTGTTTCAGGTTTGTTCCATTGGATGTGGCTGCTGCAAGCCCCTAAAGCATGTCCAGGACAGCAGAACCTGCAGCATTAGGGACGGCAATGAGTGAACCTGGCAATATGGCCAGTACTGAAATATGACAGCTTTGGAGGGCAGAGGTCTCTTGAGCTGCCCAGTCTGTAGGGCTGGCATTTGTTTCCATCTCTCTGGGTATCTTCAGCTTCTAAGGAGGGTTTGTGTGAGGTTGTTTGTTTTCTTTCTGCAAATGAGGAACCTCTGTGCCTTGGTAGGAATGTTTCCATAGGAATGGTCCCCCCAGGTCAGAATCCTGCTCCAGGGAAAGTGCAGTGCCCAATACTCCAGGAGAAGGGCCAGACACTGCAAGAGGTAACACAATCCCCAGAGGTAACACAATGCCCTCCCCACAAATTTCCTTGGTGAAATGTTTACTTTGACCTGAAGTGGGAGAGTTTAAAACCCTTCCCAAGGCTCCCAGGTACTATATACAGTACCTTCTAGACCAGTGATCCATTTTGCCTTTCCACATTTAGGAAGAACATTTCAAGAGCACTTCTGGCTTGTTTTGTGGTTTGTTCTGCTGATGCTCCTGAGTGGATTTAGGCAAGTGAGAAGTGCTTTTGAACATCCCTCCTGAGCCAACAGGCACTGGCTCAGAAGGATTTTCCTTCCCCCTGAAGGACCAACATTGTGAAGGAGTGTGTTTTCCAGAGTGGTTCCTTGGGTCTCTTACTGCCGAAGAGCCATGGTACTTGTTCGAGAGAGACAAGAAAGCACATGCAGCCTGAGAATGCAAAATAATCTCATTTGGATGCAGAACAACTTGTGTAAACTCCTGAGCATGTGAAGTTAACTGTAGATGAGAATTTGGGATAGTGCCCAGTTTTCAGTGAAGAAAAGAACAGAATAAATATTTACCAAATCAGTCGATTTTTCCTTTCTCCCTATTTTCTTTACCCTCACAAGTAACCACACTGTAGTAATACCTTATGCACTGCTCTCTGTCACAAAGGGACAGAGCCAACCAAGTTTTGGGCTTAAAAACAACCTCTCTTGCTTTCAGGAGCAACCTCTCTGCTGCAGTTCCGCCGTGGGTGTCAAGAGGCAGGGCTGCCATCAGCAAGGGTGCAGGACCAGGGCGGATTTGAGAGCAGGGCTTATTTGCAGAGAAACTCACAGACCTTGCAGCCATGGGTGCTGTGCCACTGCTGGGACCGTGGGTGGAGTGACTCTGGGGATCCCTCTGTAGCTCTTGCAGCCCTCTGTGATACCAGGCAGCATTTCTCCCTCCTGCCAGAATTAGTCCACCCACCACTGGGTTTTAAGCTCTCTCTTTTCTTACACCATGACAGCCTTTCTTGTCTGCCTTTCCCTTTCAGGTCTGAGAAGTGCAGTGTTTCTGAAGGCTGTGAACCAGGTGAGGAATAATTGATTTTCTCTTGCAAGACAGTGTTACTGGAGGCACATTAGAGAAACATGCCTGCAGAGTAACTTGGGTGTGTGACATCAGTTGCCTGGTTGCACCACAGTGCAGCTCTCTGAGGACTTCATCCCCATTTGACTGATGCAGAGATGAAGGCCCTTACCCTCTGATCCTCCTGGTGGGGCCTAAAAATGCATAAATTGAAATAATGAGACTTAAGCAAGTGCTTAAATGCAAAGCTAAGGGAAGTCTTCACGCTCTGAGTTTGTTTGAAAGCCACCACTGAGAAGTCAGCAGTGTCAGTATTCTAAACACCATGAATGAAAAAGGAAGTGCTTTTCCACAGATTTAGGGACTTGAACCCATTGAAACACCACACCAAGCTTTGCTGCCTTGCCTTTCCAAGCTGCAAGCTGGGACTCAGTGCCTCACACCAGATCCGTCCCATCCTAAGTAAGGAAATTTATCTTGAGAGCAGAGGGAGCTGGGCTGAGCACTGTGGGCAGCCTCCTCCTGGGGCAGCTGGTCAGCACGGGCTTTCATCTGCTGGGGTTGGAACCACACTGAATTCTGCTGCTGGTCCCTTCTTGGTGTGATGCAGCTGCAGTCAGCCTTCTTGGAATAGGGGCAAGTTCCAGGCATGAGTTTGGGAGCACTAAAATTGCTGGGAGCTGCCCACTGGAGACAGTTCCTCCTGTGCCTTGGCCCAGTTCATTTTAAGTGAAGAAAGCCAGGAAACGAGCATTTAACAAGGTCCAGCTGCCAGTTTGAGGGCACCAACAGCTCCTGCCAGCCAAGCTGTTTGCAGAAGCCATGCCCATAGGTGTCCCTTTGGGTACCTCCATGCCATGGGCTTGGTGCTCCTGGGCCACTTGACCGAAGCCTTGTAGTTGCGGCACGCTCACCACCTTGTAGTTGCGGCACCGAAGCCACAGCTGGCCACACTTTCCCTGCACTGGTGCTGTACTGGGCCGACGTGGCATTGCTGGATCCTGTTGGCGACTGCCTTCCGTTGCCTTTCCCCATAGGTACCTCAGGAGAGCTAGGTGGGATCAGGCAGATCAAAGTCGAACCAGACGAGCTGAACATCATCCAGATCACCGTACCAGGTAGCTGCTGGGGTGCTGTCTGTTTGCAGAGGTCGCTGTGCAGGCAGGGTTGCTGCATCGTGTTCCAGCATATTGCTTTGAGAAGAGGCATTTGCAGGGTATTTCCCAGCACGTAAGGTTCCCTCATGTACACGCAGTGGTTTTCTTTTGCTGGCACAGGGACATATTGAGGTTTCCTGGGAGCATTGGAAGATGTTTCAGGGCTCTTTGTTGGTTTTCTCTCTCCTTCATTGCTTTCCTATCTTGCCTTTCCTCTGGAGAAAGCGAGCTTGGTTTGCTGCTCTGCTTCATGTGGAAGATCCTAGGTATTGAGTGCAGGATGCTTATGATGAGGTCCTGCATTTAGAAAACCACCCTGGTTTTGAAGAGTTCATAAAAACAGGTCTAACTGCAGGCAGATTTAATATTAAGCACATGCTGAAAATGCCTTGGAATTGTTGACACTGATGGGGGAAAATTCCCCATGTTTCTGCCCAGAGAGGTCAGTGGCCATGGGTTGTAATGGAGATGACATGCTTGAGGGTAAGCTCAGAGAGTCCATTTTCCACTTACCTGTCCTGGGCAGCACAGCAAAGAGTAGGATGATCCTCAGGGTTTAATGAATGGATTGTTAGCAGTTTGCATTTTCAGTGTGCTTTCAACCATTAATTAATAATCCCCACCCAATGAGAGCAGCAACAGGGCTCTAACATGCCTGAGGGTAAGTGATGCTGGGCACAGCAGTGACACCTGGCCCCACCACACCAGTACAATCTCTGTTGTACCCAAATTGTAGCAGTCCCCTCAGTAAGGTGAGAGTTGAGGAGTCACTCCAGGATTGGTGTAGAATGAACTTATCTATGGTTAAAAGAGGGGAAGGAGAAGGGACAAGGAGTAGTGGTAGATCAAACATTTTTATTTTCAATGTGGCAGCTGATGGAAGAGAAGAAGGTTGATACATGGTGAGCTGGAGGTCCGTGGGAGGAGTGGGAAGAATTACCACTTGTCTGCCAGGGTGATCATATCTCAAGTCCAGAGTCCACCTTTTCTTGCCTTATTTGAAGATTCAGTTCAATCAGAGGGAATACAGCTGAGGACAAAGGCGAGGATTAATAGAAAAGAGGTGCTCACTTACAGGGAGAAATTGATGAAATTGGAATTATTTGTCCTGTGAGGTCAGAAGTGACCTGATTGAAGTGTATAAACTAACTGAAACTTCATTCAAAGCTGAATTTGGATGGGTCTTTGAGGGCATTGGAGAGATGGGTTTATTGTAAGGGAAACCAGAAGAGAGTTGATTTTGTTGAGGAAGGTGGCATTAGTGGAAGAGTTTCCCCCCATGTAGTGGCTAAATCAAGCAGAATTAGCTTTTTAAGTCAAAATTTAGTGTCTAGATGGAATTAAGCCAAGTAAATAATTTGAACTAGTTTCGCTCTTCGCTTTCTGTGGAGTTTAGGAAGAGACTTTTTGCTTCTCTCCCTCAGACCAAGAGGTCAGGTATGTGTCAGGGATGAGCTCTGGGTGGTTCTGGGAGGAGGAGGCAGATGCATTCCCAGAGCATCTTCTGGTGGTATGTGGGACTCCTGGGAGTGGGGGGCCCTTTGCTCAGTCCTTGCTGATGGCCAGGACCCTCTGAACACAGTTTTGGGGACAGTGTCCCGCTGGCATCAGAACAAAAGGTGCCCATGGGTTTTTGTTTGCAGACCGATCACCTGGCCCAGCTGAAATGCACGACCCTGTGCCCACACACATGGGCTCGGATGAATCGAGATACATCCTGGAAAGAGTAGCAGGTACCAGAAGTGAAGCATCCGGAAGACTGCACAGTAGCATGGGTGTTCATGCATGCGCCAAAAATGAGTAAATACCATTTATGAGCCAAAGTGGTGGAGTTTGAGACCCAATTCCAGGGTCTTGGCCTCAATGAGGCCAGCTGGGAGCTCTGATAGAATAACTGGTGGGTTTTCTGGCACTGCTGCTCCTTCCCATACTCTCTCCAGCCCCAGCATGCTGCAAATCCAAGCCTCTTTGCCCAGTGCATGCCTGGAATTTACCTGCAGGATGTATGCTGCCCTTGCTCCTGCTGGGTCTCTCCTCTCCCAGGGAGCCCATGCTGAAGGGTGGGCAGCCCTCCTGTATAGAAGCACTGGGTTTATTCTGCAGCTCTTGGCATGCTGGTACCAGCCCAGCCTTTGCTGGGACACGTGCTCTGAGCTTAGTGAGGGGAGGGAGCAGCTGAGTGGCTGCAGGGCATCTGGAGAGCTCCTGCTTATGTCTTGTCTGGTTTTGCTGCTGCTTGCTGCTGCTAACCCTCTTGTTCCTCGGCAGAGACAGAGAAGGGTTCCAGTGAGGAGTCTCGACACGAAGAAAAGCAGATGGAGGGATCAGGTGAGTGTATGGGGAACCCTGAGCATCGCCCATCACTGCAGGTTTTTGGAAGAATGGATGCACACAGATGTATTTTAGGCTGGGTTTTGTGAGCTTCCTGTGTTATCATCAAAGCCTTTAGCCTCCAAAACCTCTGCCCACAGAAGGGCATCACTGTGTTCCTGGTCTCTGTCCTCTCCTCTTGTGCTTGAATTTACTTTTCCACTTTGTTTTTTTGCTCCTGGCTGCTAGCACGGCTCTGGGGCAGGTGCATCCTTTCCCTTCCTTAGGGGATCAGCTTGGAGGCTGCAGTCAGAGGACTAACACTGATCTGAGGGCATGGAGAGTGAATGGCTGTCTCTGCCAGAGGTCAGGCAGGGGCTGCTCACCTTGCTCTGGAAGCAGCTGGTTGCTCAGAGCATTTCTCTGTATTGTGTTTTTTTGGGTTTCTTTTGCAGATGGTATAGGGGACGTTTTAAGTCACTTGAGGAAACAAGTTGAAATTTTGTTCAACTCGCGATACGGTAAGATGGTCATTGACACATATTCATCATGCCAGCTGCTGGCTTTGCCACCTACCATTTCCAAACCAGCAGCTGAGTGAAGGTGCAATCTAATTTGTTCATCTGCTGTCTGCTGGGCTCACAAATGCATTTGAAACCGTCTCCAGCCTTGTTATTACAGCTCTTCTTTGAAGTTGTTTCACTGGCTGCAGCCCAGGAATTGCTGCCATGACCTTCAGCCTTCCTCCTGCAGAGGGAAGGTCCAAAGTGGTTCCCCCATTACTTTTTTGAAGTATCAGAGAGTGTTTTCCACCTGTGGTGATCATGGCATGGCTCAGGGAGGCTGGTGACACCTTCATGGTGGGGACTGACACTGAGCATACTCTGCTTACGCCCACTTAGAGAGGTTATTTAACTGAGAAGAAATACAAATGAGATGACACGTATTTTGAGAGCTGGCAGAAAGTTTTTGCCACTTTTAGGACCAGGAGATGTGGCTCTGCCTGACAATCCTCAAAAGCCAGGGACATAGCTGAGCTGGTAGAGCCCACTGTGACTAGGGAAAGGAGAAGAGCCAGGACACTCTCAGGCAGCGCTGGGCACTGGGGATGCAGCTGGAACAGCCATGGGAGCAATGGCTCTCATTACTACAGTGACAGGCTGGGAGTCCACACTGATGAGATGGGGTTTTAACCTGTTTTTTCATCTGTCCAAATAGCACTGCTTAGCACTGGTTGTTTGGTTGCTTTTGGCAGTATTTAGCAGAGCAGGGGGAGTCTTCATCATACTGACCTGCATAGGCTGATAGGACACCCCCAGGCACGTTCCCTGTCCTGTTAGAATCTCTGTTTTTCATTTTTGCCTCTGTCTCTAGTTCATTTACTCAGAGTTTGGGTAGATTTGCAGGAGATGCAAGATTTACCTTCTAATTTGTTGTTTATTCTTCTCTTATCTATGGCACAGCTGCAACACTGTCCCCTCACTCAACAGAGGGATTGCCACAGGGGTTTGGGTGTGGGGTTCCATTGCACTGTGGAAAGAGGCTTTCAGCCTTTATAGAAAGGCAGGCTGTGATAATGTGTAGCAAATGCAAAAGCCAGCTCCGGGTGGCTGCATGGCTCTGTCCCTCACTCATGTCTGCCAGTGTCAAGGACATCCCCACCAGGCACAGAGAGACCACAAACTCCCCCAAAACTTCTTCAGTCCCTCCAGCAACATACCATGTTGCTGGTGCTTAGACCTGACATGGAGGTCCAGCAAACTAATGAGATTGGGTCCCCATGCAGCGAAAGCCATAGGAATATCAGAGCCAGTCAAAGTCCCCTACTCCAAGTTCCTGATGTACCCTGAGGACCTGTTTGTTGTGGGCTTGCCAGAAGGCATCCTGTTGCGCCGTCCCAACTGCTTCGGGATTGCAAAGCTGAAGAAGATCCTGCAAGCGAGCAACAATATCCAGTTTGTCATTAAAAGGTAAGGCAGGTGGGGTGGCTGTTCCTTGGGGAGGATGTTTCTGCTCAGAGCTTCTGTTGCTGTGTAGTGTCTTGTGGAGCACCCATCCCTTGGTCACCTTCAGTAAATTTGCTTGATTAGAAGCAGACAAGGGTTGTTGCCTTGCTGGAGCCATCCATGGGAGGCAGTGATGGTGTTGCCATCTGTTTCTTCATGTCTTTTGGGTTTTTAACCTGCCTTTGAAAAGATTTGCCCACCTCTGCATGATGGGTGAAGAGGCCTTTAAACTTCAAGGTGTCCTGATGTGGAGCAATGAGAGGGGCTGGGAGCCCCTGGAGAGTTTTCTTACAGAAAGTGGCTCCAGCGTGTGCACATGGGATGCTGCAGACATGAGGGAAAATGCCGACCCTGTGCTGCGGAGCAAGGGTGTCATAAGAACTGTGGGAGTGCTGTGAAAAGCCACAACCAATTTAATGCAATAGCATTGCCCTGGAAGAGGGAACAGATCCAGCAGAGATGAATTTTAAGATGTCTTAGGTATTTTGGGGGCAGTTTCTCACCCAAATGGTGACACAACCAATGCTACAGGTGACTGAAACAGAAAAAATAAATACTGGAGCATGGAGACTCTGTGATGTCAGAACAGCAGCTCTCAGGTCAGCCCAAATTGTGGGGTTTCCTCCTGTCCTGATCTCGGATATATTACTTTGTGACACAGCTTCGGTGCAGCTTGTTAACAAGCCCTACTATCGCCTTGCTGTGCAGCTGTAGCATTAGGTACCCAAATGGCAATTTTTTCAGGTCAATTTGATGTTGAAAGGAGCCATGCATGGCTTCTCCCATCCCTAAGAAATGTTCAGGACCATAACTACTAGAAGTCTGTAGCTGCTGATTTAAGCTGCTCAGTCATCACCTGCTTAATCTCATCCCAAGGAGCGACACATCAGCTCATTAAAGAGTCTTGTCAGCATGAGAACTCTGTCCAAAGTTCTCCTGCTGTGTTGCAGGAGCTTTTAAATGGCTTTAGCCAGACAGGGTGAATGGTTTGTGGCTGTAGGAGTGGTGTCCTGAGGATGCTGGAGCAGCAGGGTGTCCCTGGCAGGGAGGTCACTCACATGCCCTCTGCTCCTCCCTGTTTTCCAGACCGGAGCTGCTGACGGAGGGCATGAAGGAGTCGGCGTCAGACAGCCCGGCAGCCAAAGGTAGGCTGAGAGACACCCAGCAGCTGGGCTGTTAAGGTCTAGGTAGGAGAGAAGTGGGAGTGGTTTCCTACAGCCTTCCCTCCCCACCTTGCTTTTTGGCTGGAAACCCTCTCCCATGCACCCCCTTGGCAGCACTGTGAATCCTAATTCCTCTTATGTCCCCTGTCTCAGCCGCCGACGAGAGGGACTCGAGCGAGGTGCTGCTGGAGGACGCTGTGAAGAGACAGGGCTTTCAAGGTGTGGGGCTGCAGGCATCTGTGGGGGCTGAGGCAGAGCCCTTGGCCTGCTGCAGAGGCTGCGTGGGACAGAGGGAAGGGAGAGCTGCAGGTGTTGGGGCTTGGTGGGATTGCAGAGGAGCAAGACAAGGCTGGGAGGAAGGAGAGAAGGAGCTGGGATGAGAGGATGGAAAGCAGAGGCAACTGGAAGACAAGATGCACAGCCAGGACAGGCAGTCCTGCAGGTCCAAGAAGAGGCTTGAAGTGCTCTGCATGGTGCCCTAATTAACCAGCTTGGCTTATCTCCCTGTCTGACCTTGTGAGATGCATAATTAAGTTTCCAAGCCTAGGGGTTTGCCTTTTCTGGGGCTTTTTCCACTTGTGTGATGTTTGTATAAATGCCACTCGAGTTTAGCTGGCAGCAGTATGGTGGCTCCCTTGGGGGACAGAGTGATGGCGAGTGCTACCCTGCTCAAGCATCTCTTCTTGGGCCCTGGGGACCCATGAGGGTTTGCACAAGGATGGGGAGCTTTTTCAAAGCCTTTGGCTTTTCTGAGAGACTTTGGAGTGTGTTATATTTTAATGCTGGTAATTATCACAACTGAATCTTCGATTTCACGTGGCTTTTATTCTTAGCAAACAGGCAAGGGAAAAAATAACCCAACATATTTCTGTTTAGATTATTTTTAAGGACTTTGAATGACCCACTCCACAGATTAGATAATTGCAAGATAAGGGCTTTCCTATAATTAGAAAATGGCATTACTTAAAAGTCACAGAGTGCCTTTTAATTTACCAGCAGAAATCTATAATTGTTTCTTTATTTTACAGAAAATTATGACACCAGGCTTTCTAGAATAGACATTGCAAATACACTGCGGGAACAAGTCCAGGACCTGTTCAATAAGAAATACGGTGAGAAACCAGGCTTGTTTTATTCCCCCCCTTATTCTCTCCTGATTTTTTGCTCTTTATCTCTCCCCTCTGGTCCTGATTCCTTCTTACTTCCTCTCATCTCCCCCTTGAGCTGCTGGTACTTGGGAGGGCCAGGAGGGAATGGCAGATCTGGGATTTGGCGCTCTTTGCTGCAGGAGCTGTGGGAGCACAGGGAGTGGGAAGAGGTTGGGAAGGGAATAGGAACAGGCCATAGTGAGCACTGGGGAACAAGAAGATGCTGCTCCTTCTGTTCCTAGATCAGAGAAGTGCTATTATCCCCATGCTGCGGTTTAGGAATATTATACCCAAACTTAGTGTTCACACTGAAGCACTGCAAACCGTGCACTGCTTGCTCAGCTGTCCTTCCCTCTTTCCCTCTCCTTGTGGTGGGTTGGAGAGGAGACTTGGAGGCACAAAGGGTATAAATCATGGATTGAGATAAGAAGAGTTTACTGGAAACAGCAATGGAATAAGAAGACAAACAGTAACACCTACAGTATCAATACCAGAGGGAACCAGCGCTACCTGACCACTCCCTCTGTCACACTTACTTAACTGGAAGGGACCCCTTCCCTCCCTCCTGGAAAATGATATGAGGTGATACAGAGCTCCTGGCACGTGCCATCCCCTGGCAACTGCAAAAATTAACCCTGTCCTGGCCAGAACCCCTTATTCTCTACCACTTAGATCACGCTGCAGTTCTACATCTTCCAACTATATACATACATGTGTATATATATATATGTGTGTGTGTATGTTTGTGTGTGTGTATACACAAGCACAGATATAATTTCTCCAGTCAATGCCATCCCTCCAAGATGTTTGTTGAGTTAATTTAGTCCATGACTGTGGGTTCTGTCCATCTTTGAGGTCTTCCAGGGCAGCAGAGCTGCTGTGCTTTTGGCTGGTAGCTCATGACTGGTCTGTCTGGAGCAGTCCATCCTCATTGGCCATGGCAGTTATGGCAAACAGCAGCAGTGTCACTCAGCAACCAATATTATACAACATTCAGTTCAGCATCACAAACTCTTCTCACCCAAAAATCAAATTCCCTGCAGGGACACATTGTGTTTCCCTGTCCCTCTGTTCCCCACCAAGTGCATGCAGGTCCTTGAGCAAAAACAATCCCATGGATAGGTTTGCCTTTGCTTGAGGCAGGACTAATCCAAACTGTCTTCCCTAACACATTTCTTACATGCACCATGGAGACTTTATCAAGCTCTTCTGCAGTATGTGAAGGTTTCAATTGGGCAGGGCCAGCTTGACTGGTAGAGCCTTGGGTATTACCTAACCAGGTGGCCTTTGCTAAATGTAGATCCCAATGTTTGAAGGTTCCCCCAGCCACTGCTTTCAGTGTGGATTTTAATGGTGCATTGTACCATTCAATTTTTCTAGAGGCTGGTGCATGTATTCAGCACTGTGAGGCCACACCTTGGGTGCTGTGTCCAGTTCTGGGTTCCCCAATATAAGAAGGGTGTTGAGACGCTCAAACGTGTCCAGAGGAGTCAACAAGGCTGGTGAAGGGCCTGGAACACAAGCCCTGTGTGCGGACGCACAGAACCCTCGTACCACGAACCAATTTGATTAACGCGAGAGCCGTTTATTGTTTACATTACACTATTCTTATACACCTCTGCTACTGTAGCTCACGCCATCACGCATGACCCGATTGGGTGCCCCTTATTGTCCACACGCCTTGCATGCACCTTTCAGAGACCCTGATTGGTTCAAGTCCGAGATGGTGCAGTCCCTCTTTGTTTACTTTCTTGCTGTCTTGTTATCTCGTTCTTCAGACTGCTTCTCTCCCGATTTAGAATAGCTTACAGTTCTGTAACCTTGACGAATTCCTGAGGTCTCTGATAGTGTTAGCTAAAGACAACTTGGCTGGGGCCCGTAACGGGATTCAAATGCCTCACAACACCTGTGAGGAACAGCTGAGAGAGCTGGCATTATTTAGCCTGGAGAGGAGGAGGCTCAACAGAGATCTTACCACTCTCTACAACTTCCTGACCAGGAGGGTACAGCCAGGTGGGGCTTGGTCTCTTCTCCCAGGCAACTAGAGACAGAATGAGAGGACACAGCCTTAAGCTGTGCCAGGGGAAGTTTAGGTTAGACATCAGGGAAAAAATTCTTCACAGAAAGAGTGATTGGGCACTGGAATTGTGTGCCTGGGGAGGTGGTGGAGTTCAATCCCTGGTCATGTTTAAAAAAGACAGGACATGGCACTCAGTGCTGTGGTTGAGTTGATGAGGAGGTGTTAGGTCATAGGCTGGACTTGATGATCTCAAAGGTCTTTTCCAAGCCAGTTCATTCTGTGATTCTGTGATGGGGAATATGATACACCCACTCACTCCCATGCTTTCTGGCCCAGGTGTCAATGAGGCTGGTTTTGAAATGAGCCCCATTGTCCCGCGCGATTCTTTCAGTGTGCCCTGTTGGCACAGACCTTGCTTTCCAAGGCACTGCATGGTGTTCCAGGCAGTGGCGTGAGGCACAGGGTGCATCTCCAGGCTTGCAGTGCTGCCTTCTACAATTGTGACCATGTGGTGCTTGCCTTGGCGGGGTTGAGGCAGCGTGGAGTTATCTCTGAATAATGTCCCAAAGCAAGGAGCAGCAGCTTTCCATCCCTCCCACTGCATACATGGGTGTCATTGTGCAGGAGGGTGCATCTCTGTGGCCCCATGAGCTCTGCTGCTCGCATGTGCCTGTCTTTGGACCCCTCAGCTGCTGTCATGGAGGCAGCCTGACAATGTTGGTGCTTGATGTAATGCTGACCTGGTACCTCAAGCAGCCTGTCCACACTGTGCTGTGCCTTGGTTGGGGCTGGGGCTGGGGATGGAGCCAGAGCCACTGCAGAAATGGCATCCCTGGCATCCTGCACACTCACTACTTAATTACCACTCACTTCTCTCCTTAGGTGAGGCCTTGGGGATTAAATACCCTGTGCAAGTGCCATACAAGCGCATTAAGAGCAATCCAGGGTCGGTGATTATAGAAGGGCTGCCTCCTGGGATCCCCTTCAGGAAGCCCTGCACCTTTGGCTCCCAAAACCTGGAGAGGATACTGGCCGTCGCTGATAAAATCAAGTTCACTGTGACACGGTATGTGGTGAGAGATGTCAGCCATCCTGTGGATCCAGAGAGGGGGAGAGGAGGGAGCCCACTTAAAAGCACTCCCTGCTCTGCAGCCCTATTGGGGCAGGTCTGTAAATACCTCCATCCCCCCAAGACAGCAATTAGGGTGGCAGCTAATGGTTCATCAGAAAAGAGGGGACCATAAAACAGACAGTCCAGGTTTCTTCCCATCCACTGCCTGAGGAGATGTTGGGGAAGCAGTGGCTGGAGAAAAAGTGTGATTAATATGCAGGCAGAGAAATCCTATCCCCTTTTTTAGGAGGCTTGAGACAGATTGCTGGTGCAGGGCAGTGCTCAGAGCCCTGCTGTGTTTTAGCACCCCCTGTTCAGGGCAGGGTCCTCTGCGTTTCACAGCCAAAGGGGGTGGACACAAGTAGGAAGGGAGGGAAAAGCACTTTAGCTATGTGTCACACGAAGGTGAGACAGGAAAAAATGAGCTTAAGAGTGTCTCTGTCACCCTTTTGCTGGGACCATGTTGTTTGTCTTCTTACCAGTGGGGCATGAGGTACATCATGCTGCCTCAAGCAGGGACCTCATCCCCAGTGAGCTCACATGAGTTGTGGCATAGCTTATGAAGGACAGGCTGATCCCCAGCCTGCCTTGGGCCATGTGAGGGTGTTCAACTCAGGCATGCTGGCTTCCTGGTACCATTTCATTTTAAATCTCCTTTTTTCCTTATCTTTCACAGGCCTTTTCAAGGACTCATCCCCAAACCTGGTAAGATATTATACCTTTTTGCCTAAGCAATGCATTGGCCAGGTGTTTAGTGGTGGTCAGAAAGTTGTAAACTTGCAAGCAATAATTTTATCAGCTGGAGGAAGGTTGTTCTGACTTCACTTTCCTGGGCTTCCCACTTTGGTTTTGTAGTTGTTCAGTGCATTTGTTGCCTGAGACAGCTGGCGTCAGTGTCACCCATCAGTACTGCTGCTGTTGCCTTGAAATGATGGCATTTTTCAAGAGCTAATCTAGGGCAGGGATCTGTTTTCTGTGTTTAAGAAAACACCCACTTTCTTAAGTGTTTTCTTAAAATAAATCTGTGTTGTAATGAGCTGGTGGGTTGGGTGGCAGGAGAAGGTCGTGGTAGGGGGTGATTAACCACCAGGGTCCATGGGGGGCTGCAGCAGCGTGGCAGTGAAGTCCGCTCCAGCTCGTGAACATTCCACAGGCAGATACATCAGGGAAGACATGGCAGAGAAGAGGACAGGGTGCTCCATTCACAGCTGCTCAAACCATCATCCCAGAGCCGTGTCCTTCACTGTGAGTCCCCACAGTAGCTGCCTCTCATTTCTTGGCTGCTCAGAAAAGAGAGCTGCTGTCAGAAGCGTGGGTAAAAACCTGTCTCAGTTTTAAATGTCTGTAATTACAACTGTTGGAAGAGCACAGATGGGTGCAAAGAACCTTGTCATCTTTATTTGTGGCTTCCCATTTCCTTGGCCAGCCTCCGTGGCGATGGTACAATTTAGAAAAGACAAATATGACAGACAGGAAAACATTTATATGCCCTTACTGGGAATAGCAGAAAGGTGTTAGAGCTCTAACAAAAGGTGAGCTGTCAGGGAAATTCAGACACGGTCCATGTGTTCACTTCTGCATCTCTTTGTAGGGCCCAGCCAGTGATAGGGAGGTCCTATTGGCATTAGACTTGTATCTCTTGGTCCTAAGCTCTGTATATAAATTTTTACACCTTTGAGCTAAATTAAATGAAGCATTAAAACATTTCAGGCCTCCTGGCTTCAAGCACTGGTGACACTAAGGATTTACTGAGCAGCCAAAGTCCAACCAGGTCTGTCCAAGGGGTGCCCTTCTGCCCTTACTCTTTCTTACCTATAAATGTTATTTATCAATACTATATGTAATAAAATAAGTACTTCTAAGAGCAAGGCAACACTTTTTATTTTTATTTAAAAAGGCCTTGATAGCAGGAATATAGTGTAAAAAACATTGGAAAAACTAAAAGGCATCAATACATATTGGAATATACACTTTTTACATATATTACTCACCCGCTGGACCTTAAGTGAGCCCTCACTGAAGCACAAGTTTTGCAGAACTCTGGTTTTCCACAGAATTACATGGCTGTGTATGCACTTCTCCAGCTACATCTTGTCTTTCCATTCTCTAATCCCGTTGATTTGACACAAAGCACACCACTAACAAAGGAGAACATCAGAAGGCAAATACTTCAAGCTGCTGCCTGCCTGGGAAATGCAACCTGAGAAATAGAGATGTAGAGGAAACTGATTTTCTTTTCAGTGCTCAACATTTTTTCCCTCCTTCTCCAGTTGAATGCTCCCCTCATGCCTGGCCTTATAGCACAAACCCAAAGACACATTTAATGTGTGTTTCAGTACCTGAGTGGGCTCAGCAGGTCACAGCATCCCTGCCAGGCTGGGTGCTTCACTCCTTCTCCTCCCACTGAGGTTTTAAAAAGAGCAGTTACAGGTGAGGGGTTTTTCTTGCCGTGACATCTCAATTTGTTATAGAAAATTTCCCATATATGCCAAAGCTTCAGAGACAGTTCCAGGACTCTCAAAAGTATTTTCTAGTAGTCAGATTGCCACTGGAATGTCTCTTCCAGGAAAGAGCTGATTGTATTTTGTGCCTCCCTAGCCCCCACTGGCAGCAATTAACCTGTTGTTTGCTTTTCCACCCCACTACACCAAAGTGCTTGGTGGCAATACAGTGGTGCAGTCACTGCCTTGACTTTGATTGCTTTTCATCTGCCTTAACAAAATGAATGATTTCCAACTAGCCATAGGTCACTAAAAATTTAAATTAAAGAGTCTTCTTTTTACCTCAATATTGCGTAGCTAAGACCTGTCATGTAAAATGAAAAGCAGCAGCATTCTTGGCATTAAAATAAAATCAATGAAAATTACTTTTATTTCATAGAGGAGGGTTAAAATGAAAGCAGTAGTTACTCCCAAGTAGGATGGCATTGCAGAGGTCTCTAAAAGCTGGAGAGCTCAGGAGGTAACATCATAAATGTAAGGGAAGCTATTGGGTTTTGTGGATCATTTTGGCTAAAAATCACATGAAGAGTACACGTGTTAAGGAAAAGGGGAAATTTGATTCTAAAAAAACCCCAATCACTCTGGAGTGATTTTAGTTGCCTTTAGGTTAAATTATGGCATTTAATATGCTTTAAAGCTGTGCACCTCCTGCACTGCAAAGAGCATTCCCGGTAACTGCAGAACCACAAATTTCTTTATTTTGGGGACATCCATTTTTTAAGAGTAACAGAAACAGGTAAAAGGATTTCAATACAATCTGAGCACCTCGTGTGCTTTTTTCCTCAAGACAATCTGTAATTTGTATGTTGAGCTGGTATTTTTCCTCTGATGGGAGAAGGTGGGGTTGCCAGTGCAGAAGCAGCCAGGGGCTGTGTGCCTGCAGGGCTGTTTGCAGAAGGAGCTGGATTTTGTAGGAAATGGGGCTGGATTTTTGGAAAAAGCCCTTCTGCAGTGCAGGTTTGCAGCCTCTCAACGGTGGGACAGTGGCCCTGAGGCCACCAATGCCAGCACTTCACCTGCATGGCTTCCCCAGGGCCTTCAACCCAGCAGCACAACCCTTCTGGCATCCACAAGTTTTCCTTTTGGTTTCCAGTGCCTCTTCTCCACACTGCTGATCTCTGCTCTGCAAAAGAGATTGTCAAAGCCCCTTTCTGAAAGCAGCATGATCTTGGAGCACTGAGCAGGAGTGAACGAGCAGGGATGACACTCTCGTGCTATAAACACCGTGCTTATCCTTCTGGGGTTTTTTTTCCTGAAGCACAGATACAAAACTGGCTTTATAGGAGCCTTTGAAAAAAAAAAGTCAAGCATAAGTAATCTAGCACACACACACACACACACACAAAAAAAATCTATCTGTATGTTAATTTTTATGTGTTTTGATTGAAAATGTACACCAGCTCCATCTGTCTTATTCCCCAAGCTCCCTACCACCATGGTAGATATTATTTTCCATACTCCAATTAATAAAGTAGGGCAGGCAGTTTCCTTTAATTAAAAAAATCACACATCCAGGCATCCTTTATATATAGAGATATTTATTTATTTATTTTGTAATCATAAGAGCACAATCTTCCTCAAGACTTTGATGAGATGTGCCTCACACTGGAAACTCCTAGCAAGAAAAATAGAAAAGAGGAAAGCTGTGGTGAGGGCTGAGCACATCTTGCTCCATCACCAGGTTGCTTTTCAAGGTCCATATCCATCTCCCTTCACCTCCCCAACCCTTTTTAACTCCCCAGCCAGGCCTGGGGTGACTATGTTTGAGTGTTCAACTGGTCACTGTTTCTAGTCTAAGGTGAAAATTCAGGCAGGTTGAATATATATATCTATATCTATATATACAGATACAGATATATGGGGGAGTGTGTGTGTGTGTGTGTATAAAAATAAATGTTTTTATATATTGATAATTATGAGGCTTAAAATTCAGTCAGGTGTGAACAGCTGTGGAGCTTCAAAGCCTGTTAATAAGCATGTCTGTGATTCCAATCACCTTTTTCTTCCCCTAGCTTTGTCTCCTTTTCCCATTTGCCTCTGTGTGTGGCATCCTCGCTGTCGAGAGGGCAGCACCATCACTCAGCTCATCCAAGCCCTTTCCTTTGCCCTTCCCTTCCTTCTGCTTTCCACCACCCTCATATCCTGTTGTGTCCCTCATTTTCAGAGTGCTCATCAGGCAGTGGGGTGGGTGCCATTCCAGCCTGACCGTGGTCCAGCACGATGGGGTGCACCCCATGCCCTGCAGCACGGTGTCCCTGAACCTGCTGGGATGCTCCCCATGGTTAAGGCTGAATGGCACGTTCGGGTTAGCAGGGCAAGGAATTTTAATTACCTTTTCTTAAGGTAATTTTCGTAACAGCACCTTGAAATGCTGCAAAAGCCTTTGAGTTGCTGCCAACCAAAGGAAATGCCATGCTGCCTTTTCTAAAGCAGTTCTGATTCATGTTGGGAAGATCCTGCCATATGCTGCTCTCCATTGCTGCCTGCAGCGTGCTTTGCTCCTGCCTGCGCTCCTGCCTGCACTCCTCCTTGTCAGAAACCGTGCCAGGACCTTGCTCCCTCTTGGCTTGGACTCCAGCTCGGCTTTCCCAGCACCAGCATGACCCATATGGATCTCTTCCCCTTCGCACAAGCATTTCGTGTGGCGGGTACTGCCCACAGGGTGTCACCAGCGATTCAGGGGCCCAAGCTGCGGAGATCATCCCTTCTTTTGGGGCGGGATCCTGCAGCGTGCCGGTGAGCGGCACTGCTGTAGCCACTTAGGGCACAATCCGTCTTCCTGCAGCTCAGGGGTGAAGAGCCTTCGCCTCATGTGGGTTTACACCCAAATCTCAGTTGCCTGCAGCTGCCCTGGGCAGAACCACATGGTTTTTTTCTGTTCCTTTGTGCCGCTGAACCAAAGGGCTCTCCTCCCCCGTGCAGGAAGGGCATCAGCAGAGCTCTGTGCTGCAGTGGCTGCTTTCCTGAGCCTGCTTGAAACGGGGAAGACACATTTTGAGCTAGGTATTTGGAGCTACTTCAGATTGCTTATGCCTCTGCTTGGGGAATTTGGACACGTGCTCCTGCTGTCTCCCCAGTCCCCTTCAGTTTGCCAGTGTCAGTGCACTGCAGTTTGGCATCAAGAGCCTCCCCTCTGAGCCCCTTCCTTGCCCTGATGCTGCACCCCTGACCTCCTCACCAGCTCTCCCTGTGGCTGTGACTTCAGCAGGATGAGCCACTTCATTCCTCCTTTTGCCCATCATGCAAATCCTGGCCATAGTCCCATACCTGCTGTTTTTCCACAGGAAATTAATTTATTTTTATGTCACTCATCACTTTGGAGTCAGTGGCAAGCACCAGCCTCTCCTTAGGGATGCCTTTTTCTCCCGTTTCCCCTGTTGCTGCAGAACTGACACAATTTCCCTGTTTGCTTTTCATCTGCTTTAACCTGAGATATTTTTTTTCTCCTCTGGCACTGGAGCAGCTGCGCAACACAGCTGCTGCTGCTCTGGCACGTGCCATAAATGCTGCCAGTTTGGCCATGCATCCCTATGCACGTGTGGACCTTGAGCTGCTCAGGAGAGTGGCATAGCCAAAGGGATGCTTGCAGGCTAAAGCACATTCCAGCAAAGCAGGTCCTGGTGTGAGGGAGAGAGCCCAGCTCACCAGTAAATAACTTGCCCAGCAGTTATTAGCTACCAAAAGTGTCTCTGTGCCAAGGGACCAGAGGAATTTTAAGCTGCTAGACACAGTATCATCCTGGGTTTTGCTTTTGTTTGTGACCAAGAAACCAAGCTGCAGCACTCATGGATCTCTTTTTTCTTTCTCCTTTTTTTTTTTTTTGTCTTCCATTGACTTGCGCTGTAGCCCCTAGACGGATAACATCTTTGGAAAAAGCCTATGCTGCTTTGAATGGTACGTAGCTCAGTTGATGCCTCGTAGATGGTAGCAGACAAGAAATGCACTTGTGTTTTAATATGGGAATGAAAATGTCTAAACCCCCCCAAATTTCAGGTATTGTTTTTTCCTCTCTGCTCTGGTTTCCCTGTGATATCCAGAACTGATTGATACACTGTTTTATTGTTGTTATTAATCCTTTCTGCATTTCTAAGCACTGTTGCTGTAGTCCCTGAGCATCGATGCCATCACTCCAGCCAAACAAACCTGCCACGTTCTTCTCATCCTTCATCCATGTGTCCCAGCAATTCATTTGTTACAAATACACTTGCCATTCACAAGGAGAGGATTTGCATGGATTTGGGTTGGGGCTTTTTTTGCTTTGCTTTTAACACATCCTCTGGGTCAGGGTTGGTGCATAGCCATGAAGGCTCCAGGGCTGTAAGATACAGACTGATGTACAGGTGTAGGGAGGAGCTCACCTGCCCGGGCCTGGGGACACAGCACAGCTACAGCCAATCCAGCCTTAGTGCCATCAGCTGGGATTTTGGCTGTGGGTCTGGGTGTTAATTGCTGCTCCCACAGGTTTATAGCTCTGCTTTGAAAACATACATATGTTAAGATAATTCTAACTGCATTTAAACCTGAGTCACTTCAGAACAGCCTCAGCAAAGTCAGCACGTTTATTCCGGATTTACGCAGGGCTGTAATAACTGAATGGCAGCCGTGGAAACTGGAAGGGGGAAGAATCCTCTTAGGATTCAGGGCCAGATCCTGGCTGCTGTAAGGAGGCAGCTCTGGCTGAGTATCTCTTTGATGAGTCTGGGATTGCATGCAGAAGGGATCTGAGCCATATTCTCAGTAGGATGTGTTGGGCAGTGACAGTTTTCCTGATGAAACAGGGCTTCGGGACAAGTCTTTGGGTAACAGGAGGTTGTTACTCCATGAGTAGTGGCTGAGTGGAGAACATCCCCTTGAGCAGCATTTGAGGATACAGCTGGTGGCATGGGAAGGAAGAAGGCTTCACTGGGTGTCCTGCCCAGCTGTGCTGTGGCTTCACCACTGAGATCAAGGTTCTGCACATAACATCATGAACACAGACAGAACCATTATTTATCCATGGGATGCCTTGGATTTCATTGTGTGTGGGTTTTTCGAGTCACTAGAAGAACACAAATTGGATTCTGTTGCCCAACAGCAGACACCTAAATCTCAGTTTTAATAATTACTAAATGTAGCTTGGTGTTTCTCAAAGAAATGTTGAGCTCTGACAAGTCCTATAGGAAAAAAGTAAATGGTGCTTTAAAAATGGGATTTCTTGTCTGTAAGGACCTGTGGAGTGCAAGGGTCCTGACTTCAGGCAAGCAGGATTGGGAAAAAAGGGTTAATCAACTTGCTACTATTTTAATTAAAACAAAAAACCAACCGAAACAAAAACCAAACCAAACCATCAGAAAACCCCACCATAGACCTGAGCCAGAAGCAGGGATAAACCTGCTTTATGGGAAGGACTAAGCACATGTCAGGAGCACCGGTGGCTTCCTTGAGTGATTAATTCCCAAACCCAAATGGGTCTTTGTCATCAAAGGGAGATGGAGATCCCTCTTGCCTGGGCAGGGATGGGTAGGTCCCTGGGAAGCAGTGCTGTTGGCCAGAGCCTCCTCTTTGGCTTCGCTGTTATGCGTGCTCAGTTCCAGGATTGTCATGACATTTGTTTGTGCCCTTGAATGGGAATTCAGGAGTAGCACCCACCTCAAGGTGGAAAAAACCCCCCTTGGGATCTTGTTTCTTGCACTTGGGTCACTTGGGGCACGAGCGGAAAGGAAAGACCTGCTGCCTTTTCAGTCCCAGAGAGTTAAACGAGTGAGAACACTGAATTTTGGTGTGGTTCTGTCTGCTACCATCTACACATCCATACGGGTACGTATATACAGCCCAGAAACTGAGCATTGATGACAAGGAAGTCACAGAGGGAGCCCACAGGGGTGGCTCCTCTGGTCCACAGTGGCCTCCAGAGTGGCACTACAAGGCATCCCCTAGAAATCAGAGTTCCTTGGCAACATTTGACTTTCATCTATTCCATATATGTATTGCTCCATGCCATTCAAGCTACTTTGTTGCCATTTCTGGATTTGGAGCACAACTTGGCCCTGAGCTCTCTTTACAGAAAGTTGCTTGCTTTCTTTTTTTTTTGCTTTTTTTTTTTTTTTTTTTTTTTTTTTTTTTTTTTTGTGTTATATCCAGGCAAAACAGTTGTTTCCCAGGTGGAGAAGAGGCTTTTTTGAGGCCATGCCCTGCAGTAGCAGGGTGCAGAGGTCTGAGGTTGCCAACTTCTCTCCAGCACCCACATCAGCAGAGTGGCTGAGGTGTGGGATGGGGGTCTTCCTGCCTGGAGTGCTGAGCACTGAAATCAGTCCCATGCACAGGAGGGCAGGGACTTGCAGTGGATTTTCACCTTGCATTTAAAACAAAACTTCCAGCCATGTGTTTGCTTAAAACCAAAACAAAAATCATATGATTGCTCAAAATAATAAAAAACCGTAATTATGTGATTGCTCAAAATGAAACTAAATAGCTGCAGATTGTGGGCAGAGGATGCTTGGATCCTTCATGCCAAGGTTTGCAGAGATCACCTTGATGCTGTAAAAGCCCACCATGAGTAGCCATCTGCTCTTGTGAGACCCTGCCTGAAGCACTGCTTCTGGCTGAGGCTCCCAACACAAGAAAGCCCTGAACCTGTTGGAATGAGTCCAAGGGAGGCCACAAACATACCCAAGGGCTGGAGGACTGCTGCTCTGGTGCCAGGCTGGGATAGCTGGAGATGTTCACCTGAACAAGAGAAGGCTCTACAGAGACCTTAGAGCTCCTTCCAGTCCTAAAGGGGCTCCAAGAGAGCTGGAGAGGGACTTTGAACAAGGGCCTGGAGTGACAGGACAAAGGGGAATGGCTTCACACTGCTGAGAGGGATGTGTGGGATGGGATAGTGGGAAGAATTTTTTCTCTGTGAGGGTGATGATACCCTGGCACAGGTTGCCCAGAGAAGCTGTGGCTGCCCATCCCTGGAAGTGTCCAAGGACAGGTTTGACAGGGCTTGGAGCAACCTGAGATAGTGGAAGGTGTCCCTGCCCATGGCAGGAAGTTGGACCTGGATGGTCTTACAAGGTCCTTTCCAACCCAAACCATTCAGTTATGTTATTATTTTTACCCAGTGGCTTGTCAGTCTGGGTGACAGGACCTTCCTTGGGTGCAGTGAGGATCCTCTTTAGGAGGACAGAAGGTGGGGAGTCCATCCCACTGAGCTGGTCCTGCACTGTACATCCCAGCTGGCTGGGAGCTGGAGGGGTGACGGCAGCAAGAGGCAGATGAGATGTGTTCACTTTACACCTGTGGGGGGAAAAAGGTATCGAAAAGGACAGGTTAGGGTCAGGGTTAAGGTCATTTGACCCCAGGTCAAAGATTGGTGTCATGACCCCAGTCATTTGTCCTGGAGCCTCCTGAGGATGCTAAATAGCTGAGTGTAAAAATCTGCTGTCTTAGGCACCTCGTTTGAAATGAGAGAATGAAAGAGAAACTGTTTAGCATAATGAGGAGAATTTAAAAAGCTAGTAAAGCCCAGCTGATTATATGGGATATTACAAAACAATACTTCACTTAGGAGCTTAGCCATAGAAGTGCTCTCTCATTTCTTGATGTCACTTGTGGGAGCCTTCATGGCACTGAGGGCTTGAGTCTTCATTGCTTTGCATTTTTTTCTAGTCATTTACAGCTTTACAAAGTAGATATAAAATGCTTTTAGCTGTGGCAGCACATGGCAAATGGAGATCTGGCAGCATTTTAGAGCTGCTCTGCACAGCTCCGAAAGGTGTTGCAGGGTACGAGCACAGAGCAGCACCTCTGAGGTGTCCTCAGGCCATGCTGGGGCAGAGAGACACATAATGTCCTGCATTATGTCAGTGAGATTGGTTTTCCAGGGGCTCAGAAGGAAACAAGGTCAGTTGACCCATGTCCTTTCTTGCTTTTGCAGATGAGGACGATGCCAACAGGCTTGGGGAGAAGGTGATTCTCCGAGAGCAAGTGAAAGAGCTTTTCAATGAAAAATACGGTGAGTCTCTTGCTTGTACACATCACAGGGCAAGGTTGGTTTTGCTGAGAGCAGCCACAGCTAAAATTAATTCCACAAAGGCCACTATTTATAGCCCAAGCACACGGCAGCTGCTGCAGCACAGATATTGTCCTGCTGCTCCATGTTACAGCCTGTTCCCAGGGATATCCCTGTGTCTCACTCTTACCAGGTGGGACCACGACCTCCTTGTTGACAGCTCAGTCTTGGAGACGGGAAGGAGTGTGGCAAAATGCAACATAGTAGCAGGATTTGTTCAGTCTGATGTCAGCCTTTGATGGGACAAACTCTGGGAGGAAAACCAGAAACGTGGCTGTGCATCCATTAACACCTTCAGGTTTTAGGGCTGCAGAGATGCAAGGTGGGACCAGGCTCCTTACAGTCAGAAACAGTGCAGGAGTGAGGGATGTTCTCTGCTCCCCACTGAGCAGGAACTGCCGGGGTACCCACAGAGGTTAGCAGCAGGTTTAATTTTACAAAAGAAAGGGCTTATAATGCAGCAAGGGATTAAATTGAGGTATATCACTGCCACAGGATGCTGTGGAGGCCAGAGAGATAAATTGATTTAAGAAATGGTCAGGGATGATGTGATGTGATGATGTGATGTGATGATGAGGATGGCTTTGATCTCCACCCCAGTGACACCCAGAGCTGCTGACACACAGAGAACAAGAGGAAATGGGCAAATCTCTTCCATTTCCCCTCTGTCCTGGGCTGTCTTGCATGCTGCTCCTGCTGCTGGTCCAGCCATGGGCTTAGGCAAGTGCAGCTGTGTGCATGTTCTGAACTCACCTGAGGCTCTTGGCAGAGTTCTAAATGGAGACCAACAGAGCAGACAGTAAATTGGGCAGGTAGATGTAAAATGGCTGGGACGTGACTGCAGCAAAGGTTGGGCATCATAGCAGCCATGGCTTCCCAAAGTCCCCCAGGGCTCTTGGTCCTTCAGCTGGTTGGTTCTGGAGACCTGTAGGGTAAAGCTGTCGTGCTGTGCTCTGCTCTGCCATTACAGGAGAGGCTCTGGGCTTGAACCGGCCTGTCATGGTGCCCTATAAACTCATCAGGGACAGTCCTGACGCTGTGGAGGTTACTGGGCTGCCAGATGATATCCCTTTCAGAAATCCCAACACCTACGACATCCATCGGCTGGAGAAGATCCTGAAGGCACGGGAGAGCATCCGAATAGTGATTATCAACCAGCTCCAGTAAGTTTTGCCAGCTTTGTGATGGGGGAAGTTTCTGTTAAGTGTTCTCCTTGCTTCTTCAGCCATAAGGAGCCACCAGAGCCACCACATCTCTGTGTGGTGGATGCTCCATCCCTGGCATCCACTGTCCTGGACACCAAGGGAGGTGCTTGCCCATGGGTGGGCACAGTGAACAGTTAGCAGGGCTGATTTGTCCCCTTTCTTGTGTGATTTGGGATGATGATGCTGGGAAGGAACTCAACATGGGGGTAAGTTAACTCAGAGACCCAGCTGAGTTCTTTCAGGCTGCTTCTCTCCGGGATGGATTGGGGATGCTCCAAGTCCCCTCTCCACACAAAGGGGTGTTGGAGGATGGTCAGGGTCAGGGTCAGGGTCGGGGCTGTGTCCCAGCACAGGCAGGCACACAGGCTGAAACAACTGACTCACCCCTTGTCTCTTCCATAGGCCATTTGCTGAAATCTGCACCGAGGCCAAACAAACAGGTAAGGGAAGGGGGCTAGGAGAGAACTGTGGCTGTGCTGGCACTGTGGGAGAGAAAATGGATGGGAGTTGTGAGGTGGTGTTTGAACCTCCTGCATCCCCAGAGCAGGAGGGGGAGAAGATCCTACCTGCAATAAGTCGAGCTCAGCATCTGTTCCAGAGTAAACTATCCTCTTGGAGGATTCCACCTCTGTGAGCCATGGACAGACTGGGCTGTTTGGCTCAAACTTCCAGCACGTTCTGGAGGATGTGATTATCCCTCTGCCATCAGCAATTTACTCACCATGAGCAATTTATTCCCTGGTTAAAGCCCTTAATTTGAGCCGTCATTTAGGAGCTGAATTTCTAAGGCAACAAGGTTTCTGTCATCACTGGGAATGTGTTTCTCTCTCTGTCCCATCATCCCAATAAATCTCAGACAGTTTTGATCAAATATGTCAGAATTAGCAGTCCTAGAGATAATTATGATGCTGTTAGTTTTATGAGAAGAGGTGGGTGAAGAGAGAAGGGAGATCTGGCAAACAGGAGAATGCTTGAGTGTGAGGGAAGCTGACAGCTCTGTGCCAGTTCCTGGAGGCCACAGCAGAACCCTGCAGGGGGATGCTCTGAGACAGGCAAGCTCAGAGAGGAAAGATGAATCCCCACGTTTAGGGAGCACTCTCAGGGCTCAGACACCTCATGCCTTCCCTCTCTCCTTGCAGAGAAAGACATCAGTGTTCCCAAACGGAAGCGGAAGAGGATCTCCGAAGGGAACTCGGTATCTTCCTCTTCCTCATCTTCCTCTTCCTCTTCTTCCAATATGGAGTCTGCATCCTCAACAAATCAGATCTCACTTGTGGTAAAGCCTTCCAGATATTAGGGGGGTTACTGCCTACCTATCTTTCTGCTTCAGGATGCTGCTCTCTGTTCTCCTCCAACTGTCACCACCTCTCCCTGCCCGCCTAACACTATAAAGATGATGTAAAATGGCACACACAGGTTTGGCCAAGGAGGGGACACACCTGTGGGGCTGTCTTTGTCTGCAGGGTTTGTCTGGGGGCAGAGCAAAGTGTCCAACACCCCCTGGGACTCTCCTGCATTCCTGCAGTGTGCATTGGGGGTGCTCAGCTTTAGTGGGTGCTGCAGATGAGACAGCAAAACCCCCCTACCCCAGTTTTAATCCAGTGGGTTCAAACACAAGTGCTGGTGACATCACTTCGGGTCTGTGGTGCCTCTCAGCAGGACCCAGTGGTTCCCCATGGTCCAAGCTGTGCTGGGTATACCTCTAGCTCAGTTCTGAGAGCAATGCAGATCTCTAGAATGCCACAAAACTGGAAAAATAGGAGAAAAAGTCAGGGAGATGCATACAACTGCGCTCCCTCGGGGCTTGGTTTCAGTTGTGGGTGATACCAAATAAAACTCCGCAAAAATGCACAAGAGAAATACACACTTAAAAGATTATTTTCTCAAGTTTGCTAGTGGTGTTTTGGTTTGGGGTTGGTTCTTTTCTCTTACTTGGAAAGCAGGAGCAACAGCCAGTGTTGGAACATGTCAGAGATTTGATGTTTGCATGGTTTTGTGTTATGTTCTAACAGAGGCTTTTGCCTTCTTTTTCTGTCCCTCTCTTTCAGCAATGGCCCATGAACATGTACATGTTAGACTACGGTGGTCTAAACGTGCAGATCCCAGGACCTATTAACTATTAGACCTCAATATCAAATAAGAACCTCAAATGAAAGAATAAATAAATAAATGTAATTTATGTAAAAAGTGTATATTCCAATATGTATCGATGCCTTTTAGTTTTTCCAATGATTTTTACACTATATTCCTGCCATCAAGGCCTTTTTAAATAAAAATAAAAAGTGTTGCCTTGCTCTTAAAAGTACTTATTTTATTACATATAGTATTGATAAATAACATTTATAGGTAAGAGTAAGGGCAGAAGGGCACCCCTTGGACAGACCTGGTTGGACTTTGGCTGCTCAATAAATCCTTAGTGTCACAGGTGCTTGAAGCCAAGAGGCCTGAAACGTTTTAAGGCTTCATTTAATTTAGCTCAAAGGTGTAAAAATTTATGTACAGGGCTGCCAGAGGAGTGGTACTGAACTGCAGTAGTGGCAGAGGAGGGAACCAGCCCTCCCAAGAATCCAGCACCTTCACCCAGGAGTTCTGTTGGCTCCAGAGCCAAAGTGTGTTTGGATTAACGGGGAAGGAGGTTTCAGGCCCCCCAAGAGGTGAGATCCCCCCAAGTCCTCCTGTCATCCCAGACTTGGAAAGGCACAGGAGGATTAGATTGCAGGCATTTAACTGGCATCTGAACCAGGAAAAATTTTTGGCCAGTGAAGTCCTTCACAATTTACGGTTTTATGATTATCATTCGGTGATTTCATAGGAGGCTCTGGTGCCTTTGGGGGAGAAAGCTCTCACAATAGAATCATGGAATTGTTTAATTGGAAAAGATCTGTAAGGTTGAGTCCAGCCATTAACCCAGCACTGCCATGTCCAGCACCAAACCACATGCCTAAGGCCCACACCCACATGTTTCTTGAATAGTGGTGGGGTGATAGAGATGCTTACACTTTCCTGAACAGTTTATTTCAATGCCTGACCTCCCTTTTGTTGAAGACATTTTCCCTGTACCCTATTCCCTATTGTACCAAATCCAAACATCCCCTGGCAAAACTTGAGGCCATTTCCCTCTTGTTCTATCACTTGTTACCTACTGCAGGGGGTCCAATGCTGGTCAGCACCAGGATGCTGCAACCTTCCTAGAGAGAGCATCCTGCAAGGAACAGCTCTCCCAGAGGCAATGGCAGAGACCTGTATTGGTTTGAAAACAAACCAGTGGGAGATCACAAGTCAGGATTAAAATTAATAGAAAAAATTAGAAATAAGTGAAATAGTATAAGGAAGAAGCACTGACAAAGTCAGATACAACCTGACACCCTATTAGGGGGGTGACAGCAGTCCAAATGAAGTGATCCAGTTGAAGCAATGATCTGATGGAAGGTCCAGCGTCCAGCTGAAGGTCCGTGGTGGCTCTTGTCCTCTGGTCACCCAGCAGACAGGGCTGAGGTCAGGCAGTCCTAAGGGTGAGTTATATCCAGGCGGGAATGCCCGGCTCCCCCCTCCTGGGTGGAGCATCTCACAATAGGATGAGATAAGTCCATGAGTCATGTGGTGGTTTCTTGATGGCCCATTGTCTGTTATCAGGGGTGGGTCGTTAGCAGGTGATAACAGCTAATGGCCCACAGCTGGTGGTAATAGAATACTTAAATACATCTACTGTAACCTAGGACAAGGCCTCCCCGGGCAACAGGGGATTTCAGCAAGTGTGGCAGCTTCTCAGCTACAAGTGATACCAGCTCTCGTGATTCAGCTCTTTGTGAAATCACCCAAGCAGAACTCGGGGACAGAGAGACGGGAGCCTCGTTTGATGGTTCCACAGAGGCAGAGACTTTACTGTCCAGCAGCCCCTGGGAAGTGAAAGCCAGGCAAAGGCTCCCTGCTCAGGGGCAGAAACAGAGGCTTTTGATGGGAAAGGCAGGGGGTGGGGTAGAAATCAATTAGCCAACTGGGTACAAGGTATTACCATAGAGAAGCAAGGCACGCTGGGGGTGGTTCACTTCATCACCATGACCTGAGGAAAGTTGCTTATCTCTGAGGAGATTCTTGTGGGGTGCAGGTCTTTTTCCTCCAAGAGAGTGCAGAGGGCTCTTGTGCCAAGGGCTCACAGCCCTCCACAGTTAATGTGCCTGGCTCCAACATCCTTTCAGGCAGTTGTAATCGAGAAGGGCCCCCCTGAGCCTGCTGTTCCGCAGGGTGATTGCACTGATGCTGCACAGGTTCCGTAACGATGGACCCCTGCGAGTGGTGATGCTGATGGCATCCCTGGAGTTCTGCATGTACCCTGGGATATGTAGCCCCATATAATAAACAAACCAATAAACTGAGGGATATAATTTGAAATCCTTGACCTTATATTTCTGTTCTATTCCCAGAGCATTCCCATTTGGGCAGCAGAAAGCAAATGGCCCTGACTGCTGTTGCTTTCCACTGCACGTGTTTAACTTGTGCTTTGTGCCTGCTGAGAGCTGTGCATGGGTGAGACACGGTGGGAACTAATGTCAGCATAAGAAACCAAGAAGAAGAAACATCCTGGCTTGTGTGTAGGTAAATGCAGCACAGCATGAGCCACCAGTGAAGCAAGAGCCTGGGGCTTCTAGCTTTGGAGTCCTTATAAGCCGTGATATGTGGCATCACTGTGAGGTGACTGCTGCTGGGTGTCCCTCCAGGACTGCAGGATGGGTCACAGGCTTGTCACAGCAGACCTGCCCCAACAGCAGTAACAGTAGTCTGCTGGTGGGTAGATGGTGGCAGACACAGGATCAAAGTCACTCCTGACAGTTTTTCTGAATAGAATCTGCTGTTTTATTTGTTTTACATGTTTTTGGTCTGCTTGAGTCTGTGTCTCTTCAGGCCATGAGAAGGCTTTGGACAGTGGATAGAATAAAAGCATTGTTAAAAAGTGTCAAATCTGTTTAAAGAGGAAGGCACATTAGACAGCCTACACCTGGGACTGTGTCTAGAAAGAAAATTGTCCAGGAGACTCTTGGCAAATAGCCTTTGCAGAGCCTCCTCCACAAAGCAGGTAGAACTTTTTCAGGATGGCCAGAAGCTTTTCCTTGTAGCACCAACAAAGCTGGTGAGGTGATAAAGATTTTGTTGAAAGAAATTACCCCGAGGTCTGGACTGCCACTGGAAATGTCATCAGACAGATGTTCACACTTCATTGCTGAAATAGGGCAAAGCCCAGCTAGAACAGTAGGGGTGAAGTGAGACTTGCACACTCTATGGAGACCTAAGTGGAGCAGGAAAGTAGAAAGAATGAATCAAAGCTTAACAGTGACACTGTGACCCAGGACTGCTGACCTGCTTTGGAAAAATTACAGATTGAGCTTTTTTACTGGTTTCCTTCAGCTGTAGTTCTCACAGTTTCCCTAATCTTGATCCTGCACTGGTAGAGTATTTCTACACATGGGTTTTGTGTATAATGTGATAATCAGCTGAATGGAAGCTGCTCCATTACAATTAGGTGAGTGAAGATGCAGATCTTAACACTTGAGCCGTGTTTCTCATTTATTACTTTTCAAAGTCTTTGGTGTTTTGTAGGGGGTTGGGGGTGGTGTTTATGTGTTTACAAATCCAGTAACAATCCTCATTAAGAGTTGCAAAACATTAAGCCATTTTGATCCCAGGCAGATGGCAACTAAATGAAGTTTAATTAAAGAATGAGAGCTTTGATTCAAATAATTTTTTAAAAATATAGTGCACTGAGATGCTAGAGAACAGCATAAACAGCATTTGTGCTTTTATTCAGAAGCCTGAATGCATTTTTGAGGAATCCCTTTGCAACGCCTTCCGGAGCAATCCCAGGTTTGTGGGATGCAGCTCAATGGGCAGCATGGCCAGAGGATGCCTCCAGGATCCTCCTTCCCCTGGCACTAGGGAAAGGCTGGGAAAGCAATAATGCAGTCAGAGTGAGGTCTCGCTTCCTCCTTTGGGTAGGTTTATTTTTAAAATGTTGATTTATATTTTTGAAGAGTTCAGCTGTTGCCAAAGGAAGACTTTGTTTGAGCTGCACCCAAGTTTTGGACTGTTTTCCAGCACTCGTTACAACCCATTCCTTCCTGCCATATCCAGACCCTTCCAAAAGTGCACGAAGCAGCACGGCTGCACAGACATTACCTGGAACCCTCTGTAGCCTACACAGCTTAAAGCAAGTTGCTTACCCAAGGCTAAAGCTGATGGAATGGAGGCTCAGGTGTTGTGAGAGGCTCCATCCTGGTTGTGCCAAGCCTTGGCTGCCCTGGGAGCTCCCAGGCAGCTCCAGCCAGGGTTCAGTGCTGCCCTTCAGGTCAACCCTGTTAGGGAAGATGTGTGCTGATGTCTTTACAAACAATTCCATGGGTGAAGGTGAGGAGGGCAGAACAGTTTTGCTCAAAGTGATCTCACAGCTGGGAATGCTGGAAATGTTGGTGTGAGAAAACTCCATTTATTATGCTTAACGTTGTTCAACCTCTGCTTTGTCAAAGACACATGAACCCTTTTGTTGTAGTGGGGCAGGCAGCGAGCACCCACCCCCCTGCCCTCACTCCTGCTGTCAGCTAGAATGAACTAAGCCAAACAGAGTCCATGTCCCCTTGTGTCTTCAACAAGGTGCTATTAGCAAGGTAACAAAATAAATCTGCTCTTTGCATTTTGGCTGTGGTTTCATGGTTGCCCGTGGTTACTTGTATGCCTTGATTCACATGGAGGGATACAGATGAGTGGGAAGAATCCTGACCTGGAGAAATACCAAATTTCCACTCTTCTGAGGACCCGTGTCATAGCAATAATGGTCTTACCAGCAGGAAGCAGCTGGCACCATATGACTCTCAAAATGAATGTGACATCTCAAAATGTGATGCTGTATTATCAAAAGGCATCTTCTCCACCCCCAGAACAATCCATGCCCGCAGGGCAACAGTCTGGACACAGCCTCTGAAGGATGTCCTGGCAGAGAGTTTCCATTTTGTAGGCAGGTAAACTCCTCCTGTCTTCCAGAAGGATTTGCTTGAGTAACTTTCGAGCAGAGTGTACTCACAGCATCTAAATCTGTGTGAAATGGTCGGTATCAGCTGTGTGTGCAGTAAGGTGCAGCTGGGAGATGGCAGCATGAAGATACGGTGGAGCATGAAGTCAGGGATGCCTTCCATTGCAAATGCCATCTAAACAGCAAAGGGAGCTGACAAATTTTGAAATGCAGCATTTTCCTTCAAATGGAAAACTTCCCATCCACATTTACCACATTGAACCTAAATTCAAAGGACAGGATCAGTCATGTCAGACAAAACATTTGTCTCTTTTTAGCCAGGAGAAAGGATCTCAGAGATAGTATCCATTATGCTTAACGTCTTTGAAAATGAAATAAAAGACTGCTTTGCTATGAAGCTCCTGATTAAGCCAAAGCAAGGCTTTCCGCTGGCAGAGGCTGTTGCTGCCATCATTGGTTCTGGAAAGCAGTTCTGGGCGTCCCGCAAGGCCCATCCGTGCGGGCGGGCACTCAGGACAGAGGCCTCGGAGCCCCGCCAGCTGCCCGCGCGGGCGGCAGGAAGGGCGCGGCGGGGCAGGGCCGCCCATGTGCCGCCAGTGCCCCCGGCGCGGTGCCCGGCGGGAGCTGCGGCCCGGAGACTGCGTCTCCCG
>VXAC01003957.1:211860-237405 GCA_013399225.1 Rhipidura dahli
GCTCCTCAGGCCCCGCTCCGGACGGCGGGGAACGGAGCAGCCCTCACTTCACCGGCTCCTCAGGCCCCGCTCCGGACGGCGGGGAACGGAGCAGCCCTCACTTCAGCGGCTCCTCAGGCCCCGCTCCGGACGGCGGGGAACGGAGCAGCCCTCACTTCAGCGGCTCCTCAGGCCCGGCTCCGGCTCGGGGCTGTGTAGAGCAGTGCACGGCCGGAAACGGAGGAGCCCTCCGGCTCCTCAGGCCTCACCGGCTCCTCAGGCCTGGCGTTGGTGGCTGCGAGCAGAGGAGAGGCCCGGCTCCTGCTCGGGGCTGTGTGCGGCAGCGCACGGCCGTGAAGCGAGGAGCCCTCGCCTCACCCAAGGCGCTGTCACCCAGGCTGCAAGCCGCTAGGTAGAAATGATGGAATCACAGGAAGCTCAGGGTTGAAAAGGACCTTAAGGAGCATTTAGTTCGAACGCCTTGCCGTGGGCACTGTGAGAAACAGAACGAACAAGTTTTGAAATACATAAGGGACAAAGCAAGGCAAAAGGTAACAGCGCTGGGTGCGTAGCCACAGTCAGAGGCACACAGTCAACAGTATTAACTCCCCTTGCACATGCCTGGGTATTGCATTAGGAAATTACCTATTTATAAACCGTTTTTAATTTTAAATCCTCTTTTTAGCTAATTACCGTTGTTCTTCTGCCATCCCGCCTTTTTAGAGCATGTGCAGTTGTCTTTGTCCAGGGCAGTTGTTACTTTTCAATACATTCAAGAGGTTTCGATTCCCTCGTTGGTCAGATGTTCTCCAATTGCAACAATCCTCCTATCTCAGTAAACCGTTCATGTTAAAAATAGCTCTAAACCCTAGTGACAGTGAACACCCGGTCTCCTCCCCTCATAAACCACTCCCACAGAGCCAACAGTACAATGCACAACACATCTGCCAAAGCCAACACTACAAAAGGTACTTTTCACAGGCAGGGACACTTTCTACAAGACCAGGTTACTCCTAGGGCTGCCCAGCTTGGTCATGAACACTTCCAGGGATGGGGCAGCCACAGCTTCTCTGGGCAACCTGTGCCAGTGCTTTATCACCTTCAAAGTATCCTGTCTAACCCTGCCCTCTGCCAGCGTGAAGCCCTTCCCCTTAGGTCTGTCTCTCTAGGCCCTTGTTCAAAGTCCCTATTCAACTCTTTTGTAAGCTACCTTTAGGTTCTGGAAGGCCACAATTAGGTCGTCTTGGAGCCTTATATTGCCTTATATTTTCATTTTCCAGGCTGAAAAATCCCAGTTCTCTCAGCCTGTCCTCGTTGAGTTGCTCCATCCCTCTAATCAACTTGGTGGTCCTGTGTGCAACAGTATGGCTACCAGCAAAGAACAACTCTAGCTGACAACAAAGAGTTGATCTACATGATCAACTACATGATCCCAGTGTAATTTATGAATGCCTAGATGCTGCAGTAGGACACTTTTCAAATAGCAGCTGTTGGGATTGTGTTTTACTCTTTTAATACTCCTTTGTGCTGCCATGTGCTTCTTTGTGCTGCCACGTGCCACTGATTTACCAAAAGATGGGCACAGATCTAATATCAATACCCAACTAGGATGGACAAAGGCTCTCTAACTCATCAAGGTTAGAAAGTGTATGTTTAATTCAGTGCCAGGGTAACCGCAGGGATCACTCCCTAATATGCAGCTATGAAGTTACAAGGCAGTACAGACCCTATTTATCTATGACAGTTCTACATATTCAAAATACAAATACATATTTATAACATGGACACCTCCCATTCCCCGCTTCATATGGAAATTAGCAAAAAAGTCATTAAGCATGCATGGTTCACTCTTTCAAAATTAGTCGGTGGTCTTATATTAGGGAGGGGTCTTGTCTTGATGAAGTAAGAGTTTGTCTTCCTCACTTTGACCTTGTTGCCTCTCTGGTTTTTGACAATGCATTTGACCTTGGAAGACTCCCAGTTCCTTCCTTTATTACTTTTGAATAGGTTTCAGATGGGGAAATCAATAACTGACTAGTTTTCCTTTTAAACTTTTCTTTAAGCTTATTAATCCCCCATTATAAACACAGCTGACTAAACATCAGATAATCAAAGCTTATTCTGGACTTAAGTTCTTGACTAATCATTACTTTTCTTAATTAACTTCAGCCGAGTTTTGCATCTTTTATCTATTCTAACTAATTTCAACAAATCTAAAATCTTAATATTTCATTGTTTAAAAAAACCCCATGTTTCACCACTGCAGGCAGATCTTACAGCCTTCAATTCAACTCCATCTTATTTCTCCCCATAGTGGCTGGCCTGATTATGATACAACATTTTAACTTTTGAATGTTTAGCTCCAGCTTTGGGTGAAACAGCAGGAAGCATGAAAGAATAGAAGAGCAAATACTTTCTGCTGTTAGTTTACCTCTTTGTTTGGTTGCTTGTGTGTTGTGGGCTGTGTTCTATGGGATTTTGAATTTATTTTTTTCTTTGCTTGCATAAGAGGTTTTCATTTTCTTGCGCTGTTGCATGTATCTGAAAAGGTTTTTTCCTTTTGTTTTACAGGAGGAAAATGGCTCTAACTACTGCACCAGCAACATCCATCCATAATGAGGAATCCTTGGAAAGCAGAATGGTGGTTACGTTCCTTATATCAGGACTTGAGTCAGTGGTTAGTAGAGAAGTTAAGCTTCTTTGTCATAAATCTGTCTTAGTATTTGCAGGATTACATCAGTATGTTGCTTCCCACTGGTCAGCAGGGAAGGTGCATTGTTGTATCTTTACCATAATGTGTGTTTTCCAACCAGCTGTAACTCTGTTTCAGCTTGGGATAAATCGTGCTAACAGTAATCTTGCTTCTTGTTGTGATGTGGTTGTTTTAAAAATTATTTTGTCAAATAAACAAATGAGAAATACTTGTTGATTGCTTAGGTGCGGCGTGGTTGAAAGGCAAGAGTGTATTCTGGTCTTTGCCATGTGTAATGTAGAGTGAATAAATGGTTTTGAGGCTAATGCCTTGTCCTCAGCTGCTGTACCAACTCAACAAAACTTGTTCAGAAAATACTTCTTTTGGTGGCATATCACCTGTTTTGTAGAAGTTATTTAATTGTGTGGTGGGGTTTATGGTTGGCTGGGGCTTTGAGTGGAAATGCCTGTCCCGTTTCGTTGAAGTTGAGGCACTGTCAAAATCTGGTTCTTTAAATTGGGGTTTTTTAATGGTAAGCAAGAACAAACATTTTCTTTTTAACAATGAGACTTTGAGTGGAATAGTTATAAGACAGTAGATTGCAAGTCTTTTATTCCATTGAGTATATTTGGTTCTCAAAGCCTTTGTGTCACTTTTTCCTCCATGCTGCACCTGTTGGTGTTTTTATAGGTTGTAGCAAACTCTGATTTAGTTCTTAGGAGGGACTGACCTTTTGTGATCACTGCTTGGTCATCTCACCAGTTTTCTTGGGATCCTTGTTCTCTCCATAGTCTTCCTGCCTTAATTCTTGCCAGAATTTTCTCCTGGCAGAATATATATAGGTGTTTGCAGGGATGGTGCAATCCTTCCATTTAGGAGGAATCCACCTGAACCTGGGCCTAGCAGACAGGACAGGGCAGACTACAGGGAGCCATCTTGTTTGCAACCACAGCTTTCTCAACAGAACATGGTGTGTGAGAAGTGTGCTGTGAATGAACAAAAATACTGAATGCTTTGTTGAAAGCTGGAGTAAGACAGTATGATTAACATGGAAGTGATAATTTAACACGGATTAATGTCATAAATCGTTTTAATTAGAACCAGTGCAATCTCTGAGTCTATACAAGGCCTTAATTTTGCTAATGAATCTACAATGCTTTTAAGATGTCTGATGAAAAGCTTTCCAGATGTGTTAATTGTGCTTTGCTGCTGGCTGATGTTGTGTTGCTCACAGTACCTTCTAAAGGGTGGATGTTGGCAGCAGTATAGTAGTTGTTTTACATGATACCACATACATTTTTATTAATTGTATCTTAACTGTGCTAATAAAAGCCTTTTCTTTTTCTTTTTATAGTGTAAAGAACTTGCCAAATCCAAGGCAGAAATTGCCTGTATTGGTGTATATGAAAGAACTATCTTTGTAGTTGGAACTGAGAGAGGAAAAGCCTTTGTCAACTCTAGGGAAGATATTAAGAAGGATTTTAATGAATACTGTAAGTTTTGATGTTTTATTTTTGTATGTCATGAGCTGCATAAGGTATATTGTGTAATACTGATAACTTTGGGGAGCAAAATTCTGCCTAGCATTGCTGCATGCTATAATTATGTTTACTATGGCAAATTGAGCTGTTTAGGATCAAAAAATGAGCAGTAACAGTGGTCTTGTTTGGAGTGTTACTTGTACAGTGGCTGGAAATGTTCATTTCTTCTTAGATAATGTGACAGACTAGTACAGTAAGAAGTATTAGACTGTCCAGCCTTATAATACATCCCGCATTTCCTAGTGTCTGTTAATTTTTCTTTGTATGCCCTCCTCCAAACTTTTTTTTCCACTCTGGAAGAGTGAGGAGAACACTGATCAGGTAGAGGAGTACTTCCATCAGCTCAGGTGGTCCTGGTTCTTCAGATCACTTCATACCTTACTAAAAGAGATGCACAGTTTTGACAAAATAGTATTTTTTCATGTAGCTTTTTAATATAATTTTTATTTGGTCCAGAAGTATGCATCTGTACCATAATGACTTAAAATTACATCTGCATTGCTTTTTTACTCCTTTAAGTACATCTAGGGCATGTTTTTTGTTTAGTTTCATTTTTACAGTAAAACAGTGGAACTTTTGTGATCGTAAAACTTGAGTAATTGAGTACAGGACAGTATTTGTAGGGATAGGTTTCAAAGATTCAGTGACTATTTGGGGGAGCATTGATGCACTCATTTAGGAAAGTGTTTGTGGTGGACAGTGCCTAATAAATAACAAAATGTACATTTATTTGCCTGGGGAAAGAGATGCAGGTCAAGGGTGGGGTATGATAGAAGAATCAGTCCTAGGAGGAGTTTAAAAACAACTGTCAAGTTGTTGTCAAGTTAAATATTGCTTGGAAAGCAATTATGCTTAGTCTGTAACAGAAAGACTTACCCCCAAAAATGCTTCTGCTGCTAGGTAAAATTCTCTTGGAGGCTCTGTCTCAAGGTCAGTTGTTTGTGGTAGGGCTCTGGATTCTTTTGTCACTGTCCTACTGGCATGGACAGTGACTTTCTGTACACATATTTACACCAAGGAAGGTCACCGTGATGTTGGGTTGTAACAGATCAGTGATATCAAATGTAGAATTGCAACCTGATTGAGGAATCAAGTATAAGATGAATCAGTTTCTCCCTTTTCCTCTTCCTTTTTCTTTTTCTGCATTTTTTCACAGGGACAATTTTCTAATACTGCTGTTTGCTGTTTCTATTACTGCTACCTGAGCACTGGGGTGGGAGTTCAGTTTTTCACCTGATTTCTTTTTTTGTTCTGTTTTTGTTGCCTAAAGGGCTTCCCTGACATCCTAGGTACTATGTTTTAATGCCAGTACAGTGCTATCACGGGCCCTGATAGAACAGCGTCTCTGTGTACTGGACACATCTATCAGTAGGTAGTTTGAAATTATGGAAATTTGCTGTTTGATCTCTATTTGGATAGATCTCTGTTTCACATTTTGTTCTGTGGGAGGCTTCTCATCCATGCTTGTGTTTGGCCATATGAGATGTAGTTTCTGTAGATGCATGCCTGTGTTTAAATCCTACATCAGTTCTGATAATCCTCACCATTTGCTTTATTCCAGTTACAAGATACTTGTTCTTGGGCTGTGTTTTTGTACTGTCAGGCTGATAAGATAAAACAATATTAACTTTGAAAACAGTGTTTTCATTATGATTCTTGCAGAACATTATGGTGTAGATCTGTGTGAACAAGGTCAACTAATGTCAGTCATTGCTTTCATGGTTTCACAAAGTGCACATCTCCCATGCTTTCAGGGGAATCTTGATGCTGGAAGTAGTTTTCTTCTGTCCTGACAAAGATGTTGATAATTTCAGAAAACATTACTTCAGAACAACTTTTACAAATAATAGCATTACATATTCCTGGTGATGCTGATTCCATCACTGCCTTTGACAGCTTTGAAGTCTGATGAAGTTTATAGTGTAATATCTCTTTCTCTAACATGTAGAGCTGTGGAGGCAGCAGTTCCTTTCCCCTCGCACCTTGTTTCTTCAGTTCAGTATGAAAGTGAGCAATAGGCAGTGGTAGTTGAGATTTTAGTAGGTATTTTTTAGAATCCATGAAGGACACAGTTCTCCGTATTTTTAACAAGTGAGAGTTGAGTCCTTCTTGTTAGTTTGGGACTGATAAAGGCTTGTAAGAGATTTTTACCTTGCTGTTAGAATGAAACCTTTAAAAATTCATCTGTGGTGTCAGTCTCTGGAACACATGGTGCTGACAATATTGAGAATTACCTCTCCACTTGTGGGTATCTTCATTTTTCTTTAAATATGGAAACAGAAGTCTAGTTACTGAGCACACCTCTGGTTATGTCTGACTCTGTGCAAGCCAGCACATATCTCCTGTGGATGCTGAAAGCTTGGTCACTGAGAGATCTTCCAGGTTTCTCCCAGCATTTGTGTGAGAGTCTTTGCTTTCACACGGATGCTGGCCGAGACAGCTAGAGGTTTTTGTAAACCAGTCTCTTTATCTTGCAGGTGTTATGTTATGCAGTATTGTTGTGAGACTGACTGGAGAAATATTCTGGAATGGGTGTTGTAGGGTTTAGCCAATCATTCTAAGAGGTGGATGGTCAGAGACCAATAACCTTATGCCATTCAAGCAAACTAAGATATATAAATGAGTCTGTAAATTCCCTTCCTTCCTGGATTGGGCCTGTGTTGTTTCTCTCCATCCCCGGTACAACAGCGACAATCTCCAGTCTTTATTTCCACATTTCTCACAGCTCCTTTGTATAATTTGAAGTGTATGAAAAGTTTCCAAAATCTGTGGGGCTCAGGCTTCAAACCTGCTGCTTTTTTTTTTTAATTAATGAGTATAAATTAGTGGGCTAAACTGATGAAATGTATATATGATGTTTATGAAGGAAATAGCAGGTACACTTTTAAGCAGTACAGAACTGATAAAAATAGTAGTGCTTCAGTGAAAGCAGCACTGGAGTTTGGTTTCCTGTGGTTTTCATTCATGATGACTTTCATCCATGTGGGTTCTCCAACGCCTTGCCGCAGGGCAAGGAGGAGCCTTGCTCGTATCTCATTTGCCTTGTTACCTTAAAAAAATGTGTTGGAAGTTAGTTACAACAATGCTTTTTTATATTTAGTATGGGTTGTGTAGTAAGTGTTGAAAAGCCAGTCAACGGGCATTAATTATTTAAAACTGAGTCAGATAATGTATTCTGAGCTCTGCTTAATGGAGATGGCTGTGAGCCCTATGTTACAGTGAAGTGGACTGTTTCAATCAGTTTAGAACTAAATGTGCTTGTAGGCAGAACATGTGATTTGGGTAACCTGCAGTGTCAGATATTCTAGGCCTGTGTAACGAGTTGTATATTGAAAGGGCATGTATTTGGAGCACCTTCTCATATTGAGCATATTTGTGCACTGTAAGCAATCAAGATCATACACATCTTGCTGTAATAGTAGCTCTTTGTTTTAGTTGCTGTCGCCTGCTAAAGTGTGTTGTGTGGTCCTCAGTTCCTCTTGCATGGCCTTGGCAAGATGAAGTGCCTCTGTCATCTCTGGATTGCTGTGGAGTTGTGGGTTATCAGCTATCCTGAGCAGGTGACTTACTCCTGGGGTATCTGAAGAATACTGTTCCCTTTGCCATAAACGATTTAGCCAATTTTAAATTAAAGAGAATTTATTAAATAATCAAAGTATAAGATTTGATAAAGCCACAAGTAAAAGTAGCCCCGAGCCAGGCGATCAGCTCTGGGTGAACTGAAATTCGGACACTATCTATTCCGAATCCCTCTAGTTCACCAAGCTGTTTCTATGGGGTATCCTTTTCTATATTTTTGGCCTTTGTTAATCTTGTCCTTTTAGCATATTGATGTAGTTTTTCTTGTCTTGCTGACAATTCCTGGAACCGGTGGATGTGAATCTTTGCTGCTGGGATAATTCTTCTGGCGACCATATTATCTTATTGTCCTGGAAGCAGTAGATGTAAATCTTTTGCTGCTGGAATAATAATTCTTCTAGTGACGCCTATTATCTTATTGTATATGTATTGAATGCATATTGCTGGAGCCTTGCCAGACTGGAAAATCCCCCGGAATACCTTTCTTTGGAATGCATGTCTTTGTATCTGTATTTTCTCTCGACTTTAGTAAAAAAATGCTGTAGTCTTATTTTTAGCACGAATTATTTTGCAACATATATTACACCTTAATGTGTTCATCTTTGTCATCTTGGCAGTTTCCCTTGGTCTCTGTGGAATTCATTCTCATTTGAATGTGAGCTGGAGATAGTTTATAAAACAACCAAGAAACCCCATAATCCAGAGGAAGCCTTATTTTCCCCTGGTTGTAATTGCCTGTTAGAAGGGAACTTTCAGGAGACCTTCCCGACTCAGAAGCACCTTTTTGGTCACTGTTCTGGACTTTTAAAGATATTTACCCAACATTATGTGTTCCATCCCATCTGCCAAGGAGACAGTTCTTCTCCAAGAATCCTGGTTGCCTCTGCTAGCATTTCCACTGTGTCTTGGTTTGAAAGGCAGGTGTCTGTCAAGGAAGACAGGAGCCTCCCTTAAAATGGAAAATGCAACCCCCTTCCCTCCAAATTACTATAATTTTGAAATTAAGGGGCTTTCAGGCACAGGTATGAGGAATGGGAATAACAGTTCTTTACTACTATATATATTTATATATGTATAACAAGACAAACAAACAACAACTATGGCAGTAACAGAACCACAAACCCAGTGCAGCCTTCTGGGCTGTCAGGCACTTTCCCCTTTGGTGCAGTTACTGTCGCAGCTGGCAAGGGCACTGACAGCTCCGTGCGATGGTTCTGTTGAAGCAGTGATCCTGTAGAGAAGGTCTGCTTTTCCTCAGAAGGTCCAGTGGTGGCTGCGTGGCTCCTGTCCTCTGGGAATCCAGTGGAAAGGTGTCTGGTGTTCAGAATCCCAGATTACATCCAGGATGGAATGCTTGGTTCCCCCTTCTGGGTGGAGCATCTCACAATGGGATGATGAGTCATCAGGCAAGGCGTGGATGGGCTCATTAACAGGAGATAGTCCAGAGGGGGTTATCTCTGAGTCATGGGGCAAGGCATTGATTAATCAGGGAGATAGTCTGGAGGGAGGAGGCAAGGAAACACTGCCCCACCTGGTTTCAACAGCTCATGAGGATGGTGATAGAATACACTGCAACCCAGGACACACTAGTACTGGCTGCTACACCACTAATATGTAGGTTGCAGGGAAGCTTCATCGTGCTGCTTCTGCAACTTCTGGCCTGCTCTCCCTGTCATACTGCTCTTTTTTTCAGTGATGCCAGGGTTTTGAGCTCACTTGCCTGAGATGGGGCCATCTTTTGCACCTGTAGATGGTTCATCTTGGATGATAGGTTCTTTATTTTTGGAGTCTTCATTTTCTTCTGATGGCCTTGCGTTTCCACACTGATCTTAACAATGCATCTGGTATGGGCCAGGGTTTGACTTCAAGTCCTGCTAGAGACTTTGGGCCAAGGTCTTTCACTCTTCTTGTCTGTACCTCTATGTCCATCCAGCCGCAGGTTGTGAGAACTTCTTGTAGCTTCGGGAATGCTCAGAATCTGAGTGTTTTTAATGAACATAGCCATTCCTCCTGCTCAGGATGAATGAATGGAATGCAATTCTCCACAAACTCTATGGGAAAGATTGCTCAGCTTTGGCTCCTTAGTATGTTTCTTTGGTGTGTGAATCCCCTGACCTATATGGGAGCAGCCTCATACCTTTTCAAGTATTACTCTAGTAACAGAGGTTATTAGTGGGTCTCACTGCTGTTGATTGTGTTTGCATTATGTCTGAAGGACAGTCTTCATCATTGGCTTTGTCTCAGATTATGTGCTATGGTATTGTAGTGAAAATACCATTCTGGAACTAGCTGACATCTTTTTATATTGCTCAGAGCCTAATCCTGTGATACTAATGAAGCTAGTTGAAAGATACCCATTTTTTTTGAAGATCATGTGCCAGTGTGGAAACTGATTTTCAACAGTCATTGTCTTTGGCCCTGAAGTATTCTGTGGCCAGCAGAGACTTCTGTGGCTTTTCTGCTCCTGAAGCTACAGAATATTTTGGAAGATAAAGGAATCATTAAATTGTAGACATAAATAGTAAATTAAAAAAAAACCCAATAAGAGCCAGGCAGATTAATGCTGACAGAACACTCGTGGACTTGCATGTACATATGGTGTCACTGATCTGCTACCTATTTAATGCATCATGGGACTACTCTATCTGTAATTCTTGCTTTAGCTTTTAAAACAACGTCTGCTAAGTATTTATTCTGAGGATCTGCTGGAACAGGCTCTTCCCAGTGACTTTTAATAGGAACTTACTCAGCTGTGGCTCTCAGTTCTGTTCCTGAGTTTTCACCTCCCTTTTGGCAACAGATGACTTGGAATAATTTACGCTTCTCCCAGTGGCCAGACCAGCAGAGACATATGGATGCTCCTGGCCACTCTGACTGTGGCTTGTCACCACTGCCCAGATTTACTGTGGTGGAAGACATGATGTATTTATTCCTGCCATGTCTGTCACTTGGGAGTTACCAGTCATCTCTTCTAGTGGAAGGGATCATGTGATTGTTCTCTTGTCCTTTTAACATTACCTGAGTGAGGTTGCATCCTGCCTGTTTAGTGATGTGTTAATGCTAACCTGCCTGTCTCTACTTGGGGTTAATTAGGGAATAGTTTCCTAATCCTTTTTTCTAGGGAAAGGTGTGGGCAAGGTATATAAGGATATCTTTGTTTATTCAGTGAAATAATCCTCAGTGATCTCAAAGGTCTTTTCCAAAGTAGTTAATTCTGCGATTCTGTGGAAAAACCATGAAGCTTCTGATGTTCTTGCTGGAAAGCTGGGACACTTTCCTACAGACATTGTGTCTGCCACCAACACTTTAGGATTGTGTTTTCTCCGTCTTACGTTGCACTCTGTTGGAAGCAGTAGTTCATACTTTGCATCTGTTTCTGCCCCACCTCTAGCTTTTGGGGGAGTTTATCTGTTGCAGTTTGTAACTGCTTGATAAATTAGCTGAACTGTGTTAACCTAAACCTTTTGGGATTAAGTTTCAGTCACTTTCTGTTTGTATTTGCAGAAATGCTGCTATGAGTTAAATCACCTACACTTAAAAATGTGGCCAGTTTATTCCTAATAAATCATGTTCTTAGGAATTAGTTTAAAGATAACATTCCTAGCACTCACCAGACAGTTGCAAGTAATGAAAGTAAAATCTGAAGCAGTCATCCCTGTCTTTCTTACTGTAAGACCTGGGGGTTTTTTGTTGTCTGCCACTGTTGTCTCCATTTGAGCTCACTTAAATGGTTTAGCTTGCAATCCCCTTTTGCCTAACCTTTTGCAATGCATATAATGTAATTTCTGTGCTTCATATTTTTCACATATCTTGTGTTCCTTATCTGAACTCATTAATAGTCTAGATCTTTGTGAAAGACATAGAAATAATTTTCGTACCACTTAGCTTTACCTTGTGACCTGCTATACTCTCCCTTTTCTACCAGTTTACCTTCTTTTTTCCCCAACTTCGTGGATTGATAAAAGGGTTTTACCTGAATTGGATGATGGCCAGCTATCACCATCTGCTAACACAAGCAGGGGTCGTGATGGTTCGTTACCCAATCTCAGAGTGCAAAAGAAATGCAAACAGGGAATTGCAGTTTCAATCAAACAGTGCACTTTTATTGAGTGCCAGCAACATGATTATGCTCTAGAGGGAGAGATATAGAGAAACAAAGTATAGAGAGAAAAAAGAAGGGGGAGGGCAGTTAATAGCTACCAACGGCGAGACGGAGTCCTCGTGGTCCTGCCAGTAGATCAGTCTTCTTTCCGTGGGGAGAACTCATAGGGATCTTTTCAGAAAGTCCCTTTATAGTCTTTTTGAGAGCGAGGGGCACCTGGCCAGGAGGTGAGACAATCTTTTCAAAAGTGAGGGGGCTGCTAGCCAAGAGGTGGGGGAATAATGCCCATTGTCTTGGGTTAATTGTACAGAACAGGTATGCAGGACAGCTCGTTCTGCACAGTTCTTTCCACCTCGGCAGCAGGAACAGCGCAGCCCACCGTGACCTGCACTGATTTCTTCAGGAATGTGTACCAGTTTGGACACACCCGCACTTGGCAGACATCCAACCTTAGTCTGGCCCGGACTCTTTTGTGCAAAAGTCCTTTTTTCCTCTTTGGGGTATTTGGGTTTTCAGTCTCTGTCCTCGTAGATCATGAGGCAGATGAGGGATTTTCGTACTGTCTCTTAACACCAGCCCAGCTAGCCGTGCATTTTTATAGTCTCCTTTGCGAGCCCTTTCTTGTGGTATTAGGGGTGAATTAATCTGTTTTTCTGAAGTTTTACATTTATTGGCAGTTTCTCGTGATTTACAAGTTAGTTCACCCCTTTTCCCAAGTTCTCAAAATAAAAAGAAACTTCCATTTCAAAACTTCTGCTCCATAATTAGACACAAGTTATTTTGCTTCTGATAGATAACACAAAGAAATAGAAACTTCCAGTTTCCCTAAAGTTGCTAGATAGAGTTTAAAGACTAGCTAGCAAAATAGATAATATAAAAGTATGCACACAGGATGATAAATGTGGCTGGAATCAGTGGAGAAACAGATAATGGGAAACATAGTGGGTTTTGTGGCACAGTTAGGTAACAGCTAAGCAACAGCTCGTGCCTAAAGAAAAATTCAAGGCAAGGTCATCTGTAACACTGGGGGCACTCAGTGAATACAACCACCAGAGACCCCTTTAGATGGCCCTCTAGGACCATAAAAGGACTTCCAGCAGGAGGCAGATGCATGAATGAGTTCTAGGAAAAGTGATGTTACCTAGGAAGTTCGTTGTAATAAATATGTATGAACATGATGGAATACATATCCTGTTGTAAAGTTTTAGGACACACATTTGTTTAGAGGAGATATCCTGAGTATGTCCAGTGCTGTAATAAAGAATGCTTGCTTTCTGATACTTCAGATTGTGTTAGAAAGTTTATTTTCTGTCTGGTTTTGCTGTCACCTCCCTTCCTTGGGGGTGCTTCCTCTGCTACCATCATCTGCCTCTCTTCCCTGTAGATGTGTCAAGAACAGACTCTTGCATGCGTTGTGCCGGTTCGGATGCCTTTTCTTTTCAGCATCCTTAGCTCTGGCCATGCCCTGCCTGCCTCACAGCTCCCTGCTGTTTTTCTTGGGTCATTTCAGAGCTGGGTAACTTGTACCAGCCAGGTTGCCTGGCTTGATTGCCACAAACCTTTAATGTTGTGTCTCTGCCTAGCCAGCTGAGGGGTATGAAGTTAACAGGCAGTTTAAAAACCTGCCGGGAAAGTTCAGTCCCATTTCCATGGAAACCACACATCTTGTTCCCTCAGAGGTGAGAACAAACAGAAAATTACTGTAGATAACCAGTCTTTTTGAAATTTTGTGGCTCCTAAACTCTGCCTCAGGTGATTTGCTTTTTGTTTGGTTCAAGTAATCCTTTGATAATTATAAAATGACTTTTCTTTAATTTGAGGATATTTTCCAGTTTCATGAACTGTAAAGCTGGGTGGCCTTAAAAAGCTCACAGATTAATTGGGTGAATAACATTATAAACCAAAACAAAATGCTTTTAGCTGTTCTTATAAACAACTCGGCCAATTTTAAATTGAAGAGAATTTATTAAATAATCAAAGTATAAGATTTGATAAAGCCACAAGTAAAAGCATCCCCGAGCCAGGCGATCGGCTCTGGGTGAACTGAAATTCGGACACTATCCATTCCGAATCCCTCTAGTTCACCAAGCTGTTTCTATGGGGTATCCTTTTCTATATTTTTGGCCTTTGTTAATCTTGTCCTTTTAGCATATTGATGTAGTTTTTCTTGTCTTGCTGACAATTCCTGGAACCGGTGGATGTGAATCTTTGCTGCTGGGATAATTCTTCTGGCGACCATATTATCTTATTGTCCTGGAAGCAGTAGATGTAAATCTTTTGCTGCTGGAATAATAATTCTTCTAGTGACGCCTATTATCTTATTGTATATGTATTGAATGCATATTGCTGGAGCCTTGCCAGACTGGAAAATCCCCCGGAATACCTTTCTTTGGAATGCATGTCTTTGTATCTGTATTTTCTCTTGACTTTAGTAAAAAAATGCTGTAGTCTTATTTTTAGCACGAATTATTTTGCAACATATATTACAGCTGTGCACCCATTTACTTTCCCTTTTTCATTGCAGTAATTTTCCTTGAGCACAAATAATGGAATTTATGTATATGAGCAGTGTCACAAAGTTGTTGTGGCTCTTAAGTTGCCTCTCAGAGTGCCTGTGCAGGGGCCACATTCATATTCTTAAAATTACTTCTCGTTTTTATCTCCCTGAGGGATTGAAGGCCACCTGATTAAAAACCTTCTGATGTTTTAAGGTGACTTAACTGCCACAGGACTGACAGCTCTTTTGCTAGAGGAGTCCTGAGCTCTATCAGCTTCAGATTCCAAATTGTGACAGCTTTCCTCTGTTCAGCATCTTTTTCTTGAGGAAGTTTCAGTTAAGTAATTTGTTTTTCTGCTATAGCTTGATTTCTTTGTTTCTTGTTTTTTGATGAGGACAGTGCTGGATTCGTTGCTTGTCTGCAGTGTGACCCAGCAGGGCATTCTCTGCTCAGCAGGAGAAATGCCGCCTGCCTCCTCCCGACACAGGTCTCTGTTCTATAGGAATGGGAACAGCTGGGAGAGTCCTTTTCCGGCTAAGTGGTATGCTGGATTGTCAGATCTGGAGGGAAGGATATTCTGCATAATCAAAACACCTGGACAGTAGAAGAGTCACTTAAGCATATATTGACTCTCATTGCAAAATGAGGATTGCTGGGAGTTGTGTAGTTGTAATCCTGCTAAATCCAGAAGAGCAGTGAGACTAATTCTGCAGGATGCTCACAACTGTGCAGAATGCTATTCTTTTACCATATAACCATTCCCTCCTCTTTGTGAGCCATTTACCCTGTAAATACAGCCCCCTCATCCCTCTTTTGCACCAGATCTCGTTGCATGTGTCCTAGGCATTGTAGGAAACCCAGAAAAAGGTAAAGGGATTTCTAAGGGTGAGAAACACCCTCCCAAACGTAGGCTGAGTCCTGCTTGGGGCTCCAGTAATTGTGGCAAGGGCTTTGGAAGAGTCTGTGAAGTTGTGTAACCTCCAAGGGTTTGTATGTCCATCAGTAGTGCCAGGAGGGGTGAATGCCTGCTAGGTTTGATCAATAGTGCAGGGCTGTTACAAATCTTGCTGCATTTGAAACTTGATCTTGTTTGTGAGTCTTGATTAAAATCAGCCAACGAATGTGGGAGAGGTTAGGGAGGCAGATGCATAACGTGATCTTAAGAAAATGCATAAAAACCATGTAATAAAAAAACCCAGTAAGGGTTTGTCTTCTAGTTAAGAAAGAAAATTTCTTTATTTTCCAGTCTGCTTTTCATTTTCATATGAAGTAGGCAGTGTTGTCATCTTAATTTTGGTTTGTTTATTATTTTTAGAAAGTGTGGGTACACTTTCTGAAGCTGCTGGCAGGAAAAGCATTTTCAGTGTATCAGCTTCTTACGTGGAGAAAAACCCCACTCAAAAAGCTGCGTTAGATGTGGCTGTAAATGCTTTTTTGTAAATGCTTTTGTAAATGGAGGCTGATGTCTCTTATCCCAACTCCATGGGCAAATCTTAAAAGCTGTCATTGATTAAGCACCTGTATTGCAGGTATATAACAATATTCCAGTATGGCATTATTTTTCGTGTTCTGGTAGGCCCTGTCATTCTGTTTTTGCAGAGAAAGCAAAAGTTTCAGGCCTGAAGAGCTGGCAAGCTAAATGTTGCATGGAGGTGGGTTTCCAGGGCATGAAGCAGGCATGTGATCTGCAGAGGAAGGACAAGGTTCTCTTTGAAATGAAGATACTAGTTAAAATGTAGTTTTGCTAAAAGCGTTGCTGCTTCAGCTCATTTCGCAGCCCATTTGTAATCAGTTGTTCAAACTGATGTTTGTTTTCTTGTGTCAGTGTAGAATTCTGGTGCCAGCAGTCCTGGTGATGCACATCGCAGTGTTTCAGGCTTACTGCTGTGCTGGCTCGTGGTGAAGTCATGACACAGCTTCAGCACTGATCATGCTCTTGCACAAAGGAACACAGATCTCCCTTGCCTTTCCTTCCAGGTAGGCAAGCATATCTCTGTTGTTTGCCTCTGGTTTTGCTAGGTGATTCTCAGTAAATCTTAGCAAGAATTGGATGAGAAAGGAGGGCTGCCAACTGACACCATCTCTTCTGTTTGCTTTTTAATACAATAAGTGTTCTTACTCCCTCACTCCTTTTGCAGTGACTTTTGCTCAGAGACCGGAACAAGATGTAGGGCTGAAATCTTCTCTGTTCTGCGTGATAATGGCTTGTTTGCAACTCCTCTTACTCGGCAGTAAGAGGTGTGTACTTAAAAAGTCCTTTGAAAGAGACATGAGCTGTTGTGGCAGAAGTCAGATCCCTTCTGTAAAATGTTCTGTGAAGCACATAGAGAATAAATAAACCAGGACATAATAGAACTGCTGCAATAGATGTCATGCACAGCATTAGATAGCTATGGGACCCTTCACACTGGCGTTTTACCTTTTTCCTGGTGACTCTGTTGGTCCTTCTTTTCCTGGCAGTTTAGCATTTTAATTTTACTGTATAATCCTCTCCTAAGATTAGTAGTGTTTTTTACCTCTTCATGCAAAAAAAAGCCTCCTCGGATGCATCTCTTAATTTGTCATTAGTATTCTTCAGGGAGTGATATTTGCAAAGATTGTAAGGAGGATATAATAATTCTGGTGTAAATTTCAATTTGTTCATTTCTTAGGTACATAGATATGTGCATTTACTTCTAAGACAAGTAAATTCTTACAATTTTCTGGCAGGATTCCTTCTTGAGAATCCCTGGTGTAAAATGGAGGGACTAGGCACTTCTAATAACTTACTATTTTATATATTATTTATATTTGTCTTATTTTTATAAATAACTGCCAGGTGTTACAGAAGATGACAGGGCTGCAGAACTCCAGAAAACAAAGACTACACCCCCTGTAAACAGACAGACAGTGGATACTGTGGACCTGGAGGCTCTTAGAAAGTCTGTGGAGGACTTGTTCTGCTCGTGCTATGGTGGGTGCTTTAAATTCTTCTGAAGAGCTGTTCTAGATTTCTAAATTTTTATTCCAGTTTGGAGGGAAAAACGGCGTGATCTTAGCCCTCTACCTACACTGCTGTTTTTAGAAACTTGCAGTAGCTGTTTCTAAAAAATGCACATATAGTGGTTAGTTTTCTTCTTGTTGTGTTTTCTGGGATGTGATTTGAGATTATTGCACAGTGCCTATTAGTGCCAGCAGTACTTGGCTTCCTGAGAAGATTTGCATCCACACTTTGCTTTTGCTCCAGTCCTATCCAAAGTTACAAAGTTTTATGAGGGATTCATCCTTTTGCTGACTTCAGTGGTCTTGACATCAAAACAACCTCCTGTTTTTTTTCTAGGTAAAGCTTTAGGAAAGTCAACGATGGTACCTGTGCCATACGAAGAGATTCAGAAGGACCAGTCTGTTCTGATAGTGCAGGGCCTGCCTGAAGGACTCACATTTAAACATCCATCAAATTATGATGTTCCTACCCTGAAACGGATTTTGGACAAGAAGTCAGAGATCTCATTTAGTATCAACAGGTTATTTGCTCTCTTTCTTGTGCTGGTCTGTCTGGCTTGGTTTTGTGCTTAAGTAAAATAAATTTTAATTTTTAATTAAATACATTGCAGACTGTTTCTCTTAAACAGGAATTCTCTCTGTAATGTACCACCAAGTAATTAACAATGTCTTTGCTACAACTGAGTTTTTCTTTCCGTATTTCCACACAGGCCTCTTCTAGAACCAAAGAAACACATAGGTAAGTTAATGCTTATTCAGACTAAAGAGAAAAAGATACGAATTTGAGTTTAGATAGCAATATACATGGAATGTTTGATCATGTCAATAAAGTGGCAAACTATGCAGAAGTTTCAAGACCATGAGTTGCCTTACTTATGGAGCTGTAGCGCTTTCCTTATGTATTCTGCCAGGAGCAACTCGTTAGAGATGACATTCATTCTGTTTCATTCTTTGTCTTGATTAAGTTCATTCTGCTTCATTCTTCATCCTTATACTGAATTTAAATTTAATGTGAATTGTGTAGTATCCTAGGAGAAGGAGAAGTGAACTTATGAAGGACTGCGTTCAGTTTATAGAAAATGCCAAGACTTTCCAGTGCTTGTGTTCCACTACTCAGCTGATTTTGGTGTTTATATTTCATTTTAAAAAGTAATTTACTCTTCTGAAGTGGCTAGGTGTTGTAGTTCCTATGAAAGCCTCTATATATTAAAAATTCTGAGTGAATTTTGTAAAACTCTGCAAAGGTTCACTTCTACCTTAGGAGAAATCTCTTCTCCCGTTCCTTTCATGTTATGATGGTGCTTTACTTGCTAAATGCATAAGTGTGAGGATTTGTTTTACGAAAATGATGAAGCAATCTCTGTAGGAATGTAGTCAAAAAGGAAATGTTTAATTTCTTGGGTGAAAGAGCCAGAAGTGGATGCTTTATTAGTAAAATTAGAGATGTGTTGGCTATGCTCAGGTAGAGGACCAGAGCTGGAAAATTACAGAGATCCTGGTAATAATATAGTTATATCAAAAAGACAAGGTAGGTTTTCAGTGTGCTAAGTGACATTCTAAAAATGCAAGCTGTTCATGTCTAGGTACAGTTTAAAGGGATCTTTCTCTCATGATCTGTGAATACAAAAATACCTACATATGCTTGTAAAATGTGAACAGGCTTTTGCTTTTTGAAATCAATGTTACATTTTCAATTTGGATTTGAAGTAAATGAAGTACAGGAAATTCAAATATTGTCCTTTGACTTTCAGGAGCTGATACAACAGATCCTTCACAACCAGTTACACCTGCATGTGGAAGGTGAATTCAAAAGAATATAGAATTTAATTTTTTTTTTTAAATCAACTATCTGTTTCCATGTTGTTATCTTTGTCTTAATGTGCTTTTTCTGCCCAGTTGACCTATGAATAACTTTTGCTTGCTTGGCATTATAAAAAGCATGAAGCTCAATCTTCTCTTTGTTTTGATCATTATCTGTGAGGAAACCTGAGGAAACCATTACAATTCAAAGAAATGGCAAAGTTTCTCCTCAGTTTAAGTGGCCCAATGGGTTCTATTCTTAGATCACAGTCTGTTACTCTATGCTAAGTTTGCCATGCTTTATGGTACAGCAGTGAGGGAGAACAGGGGAGGGGAATGTTGCTTCCTTCCCCCTCCTCAATTTGAAAAAAATTGATTTCTTTTTATTAGTAAATGAAGATACTATTTCTGTAATACATCAAAAATTTGTTAATGTGAAAACAGGAATCAGGTTTCTGTACTTGTGTGTTTGCTGTCTCATTAAATGCTGAACATCATTTGAATATTGTGGATGCCTCAAAAAAATGTAGGAATAGGAGATTGCTGGCAATTCCCTTGTGATAAATCAGATAAGCCAATATGCAGGGTTTTTTATTTTTATGTTCTTGTTAGAAAAAATTTGGAGAGCTTGATTTTACTTGACAAGCTATAAAGCTTGAAAAACTTCCCAGAAATCTAAGGTTTGTTTTCAGTAATGTCATTCTGTTTGATTTGTTTATTTTTATAGTTGTCCTTCTGTTAAAGTGAAAGAAGAACCAGGCAAGGATTCTGGTATGTTTAAAATTTTGCCTAAATTTGCAGGGGGAAAAAAAAAAGACCAGATTCTGTTCAGAAGACTGAACTTAGGCAAAGATAGAAAGCTCAAAAAAAAAAAAAAAGTAGCAAGAAGACATCCTTTGAGATGGAAATGAAATGATGATGAGATGGAAAAACTTTTTTGTCCTTGAAACTGTCCATTTTCAGTTGAATTTTTATCAAATATTAAACCCTAGCCAAATGCTTCCATTTCAAGAAGGAGGAAATTTGTCATACATTGTAGACTAAATTTACGTAATTTGGAGAAGAAATTCTTCTGGTGTATTGGGGTTTTTCCTTCTTATTCAAGATGTCTTTGTCCCTAATAGGAAGCAAAAACTTGGTTTATTTGTTAATATTCCTAAAATATTGAAAATGAAAAAATAGCCATTTTCTAGCTAAAATGGAAATAAAAAATTCATCAGTAACAAGATGTGCCATTGAAAGATTGCCAAATCCTTCCTAAGTTGCTCTGCAGGTAGCAGATGATTCCCCAAGGCACTGTGCTTAATGTTTAAGTTCTAAAGGATAATCCCATTAAAGCCAGTGAGGCAGCAGGTGTGCTGGGAGACGCACTGGTGACTTTCCCTTTTGCTGGGCTGGGCTGCAGTGCTCACTTTCCTGTTAGAATTAAGTTTTTACATGTAGTCCAGCTTTTTGCTCTTGTTCTTTGTGCTTCACAACTTTAAATTTGTGGTTTAGGCACCCTCCGTGGTTAATGTTAGCTTGACATACACACCTTGAAGTTTTTTGCCAAGTCAGTCCCATACTCTTTCCAGTGCTGCTTTCTAGGCACTTTAAGTAATTCTCACAGAAGAGTGCCCAGGAGCTTTTCTAGGACTTTCAGCATGAGTGATTTTTATTTTTTTTCCTATCTTAGCATGCAAAAAGGAAGAAGCCCATTTTTAGATATTTTTCAGATCTGAGACACCATCTGCAGGGAGGCCTAGTTCGTAGGGAAGTATTTAATCCTGGATCCTTTCTGGGGATCCAAATTGAAACACAAGAAACAAGCAGGTCACTTGGTTACCATTGTTTTAGCTCAACAAATGTGTAATTTTATCTTCTTTTTTTCTTTTTTTTTTTAATATAGAGACCAACAAGGATCTTGGTGAGTGCTTTTGTTTGTTTTGTTTTAAGAATCTGCTTATTGCTAGTTTCCATATTTGATTCCGTTGTTTCTTCTCCAGGAATTTCTTCAAAAATGTCAACAGTAACAATGAAGCAGGAAAGAGAAGATCCTAACTACTATCAGTTTAATAATCCAGGTAATAATACTAATTTTCATATGTGTTTATTTCATGGGGGGATTGGTTGCCTAAGTGTTGATTTCTCCGTGCCTCTCTTTTTCTAATTGTTGGTCATTAAACATGCAGTGACTTATCTCTGTTAGGATACAGCATTTCCATCACTGCCTATCACTTCAGTCATTGTGAAGAACACCAAAAGACGTAAAAAACAGCTTCATCCCAAACCCATATGTGTGTGTTTGGTCTAAAGGAGAAGTTCCAAGAATCTTTTGAACTGCTTGATGTATTTTCTGAGGGTTCAGTGTGCAGATACTATAAATCAAATTACTTAGTTAAACAGGAAATAAACCTTTATAGTGATGCTTTCTAGAACACTGCTTGAATTTTTTCTTTAAAGTTTCAGTAACTTTTGTACATCACAGAATCAGCCATTTTATGATTCTGTGGTTGGAAGTGTTACCAATCACTTCTCTTGTATGGAATGACCAATATGTGTCAAAATTGTATTGAAAGGTTTATTTATGTGGAAAAAGCATAACAATATTTATGAGGCCTATGGCTCAGCCTCTGTTTATTTTGTCTCCCAGTTGCTTTGCCTCACCTCTATGTGTCCATTTAACACGCTGATCACAGCTAGGAGCAGAAAACAGAAGTTGTTATTCCCTTATATTAAAATGAACAGTAATTAGGAAGTTGTGATTATAAATGGCAATGTAAAATAACTAAAACCTTAAATTTATTATTTCAACTTATGTATATTTGTCATTAAGTTGAGTAATACAAAGAAATGTGGGCAAGCTGCCACACATCTCTCAATGATAGTTACATGTTCAACAATGAAGTGCAAAACAGCACATCCCTTCATTTTGTAATATTACTTACTATTGAGATAACATTTTTGTGTGTGTTCAGACATGAAGATTCTTGAGACTGTTTTCTAACGTGCTTTAATAACTTACTGTGGGATTGTGGAATCAATATTTTCACCCTGGCATATCTCAGGTAACATAAGAGCATCATTCAGAGAGATCTCAATCATAGCATAGCAAAGTGTCCCTCCCTGACTGCAGAACTGGACAGGTGTTAGGATTATCTGCTCTCCATATGTGTACACTACCTAGCCTTGGTGGATGAGGGGTTTACAGGCATGATTTAATGTAGATACTGGTGTGAAGATAACCTGGTTGTTGTTCCTTCCAAAGCCAAGTCTTCTCATCCTTTTGCTTCTCATCCCCATTCAGGTTTTCCATTCCATGCATAAAAATGATGTCAGAATTTGGCCAATAGCCCAGAGTGGTACTCAATGCCATCTGAAGAGAGTCTGCACTGAAATTGCTTCTTTAAAAAATAGTATCCATTGCACTGCAGTGCGTTGGTCTGAGCTGAAAAATCCAAGTTATACAGTATGCTTCCAGAGTGAAGTCTAAGCACATTTGACAAGGGGGATTTCTGTTGTCTTTCACAGAACTCTAAATTTAAATCTAATGATTGAGCAGAACAATATATTATCTCTTTCTGATAAAGTGGTGCTTGATTAATAACCCCCCCTCTTCACCCACAGTGTAGTTCTCCAAAATGGCATTTGAAACAAGACAAAACTGAGTATATTGCTAGAAGTGATGGGACGTTGTGAGCTAAAAGAGATGTTTTTTCTTTCATGTTAAGTCATGTTGACTTGACAAGTAAAGCAGCTTCCCCTTCATTCCTGGAGTAGCTACTCTGATTCAAGCCAAAGGTTGTCCAGCTGTGGAGAGCTATAAATTCTGGAGGCACAGAGGTGTTTGTGTTTGGGTGGTGGTGCTGTACAAGAAGTGAACTGTAGAAAAGTGCAGTTATTCTGCACAGAGGTGTTCCCAAGGAATGACAGAGTCTCCCCCAGCATTGCCTTTTGGAAAGATGTGCTACAAAATAAAGAAATTTGATAAGGTAATAAACTTTGCTAAAAATAACCAACAGCAAAAGCTAGGCTTATCCATTTCTGAGAAGAAACAACTGATAGAGAACAGCAATCTCCTTAGGGCTTCCTGGAGAAAATGATTTACTGATAAAATTTCATGGTTATGTTTTTTCTCTAAGTGCTTCCTCAAAAATCTGTAGTGCTGGTCAAAGTGCTGTGTGCCTGGGTGGCACACTAATTCTTCCTGTTAATCAGAGAGGGATAATTATATCTGTAGGTGGATGTTTTTTTCATCTCAGTAGTAGGTTGCACCATTTGGATGTTGCCATGAGTTAATACTGAATTTCTAAATTTAGAATTGTTTTAGCAATACACAGTAAGATGACTGAGAAATAGGGACTTCAGCCATTTAAAACTTCACGTTTTGACAGAGTATAAGGGGCAATTTTCTGTCAGTGGGCACTAGCACTATGAACTATGAACATACCTCTAAACAACTGGAATATCTGATCAGCTGTATGATCTTCTGCAGATTGCTTTTGCAAATGAAAACAGAAATTACTGGATTTTCACAGAACAATTAGTCCAAATCCATCAGTTCCAGTTACTCCTGTTTGCCACACTGTGCTATTTCTGTGGTATAGAATGGCCTCTTGCTCAGTGTGGTGTCATTTGTGCTGTAAGAAGCTCACCCTTCCAGCATAGCTGCAGGAGAGCCAGAGCAGTAAGGAGTAGGCTTTTAGGAGGGTTAATTTAATCTGTTAAGTGTAGTTTCTGTGCTGCTTTCTGCACCAGTCATTTTTAACCAGTCTGTTGTAGTCTTAAAGAAAACTGTTGTAAGGAAAAGCAGACAGCCTTGGAGTGTCATAAATTACTTTAATCCCTGTAAATTTACATATTTAGTGTAGGTAGAAATTTTGAAGTCAAAGAACACTCCTTAGGAATATAAATTTTAACAAACAGAAAAAAGGTGTACCTGATGAAAGTGTCATTGAAGAATGGCAGAAGCATCAACATTTAATTGTTAAAAATTAGTTTATTAAAACTAAGAACAATTGAAAGCCTGCTGCTCAGCGCAAGTTTCTTGACTGTTCAGTAGTCAAATAAATGCACAATGCTGCCACTAGTCCCATTTTTATTATATTGAACCAAGTAAGGATTTATCAATATTAAGTGTTTAACACAGTCTTTCCAAAGTTCAGCATTACAGAAAGTATGAAATGAGCACATAATATATGAAATGGAGAGTTATTTGGCAAATTCCTTTATGGACTGGAAATACATGTTTATTGTGAGACACCCTTAAAAACGTGTTCTCTCTGTTCTCATGCAGGCCCTTCCACAACATCAGAGATAAATGAAAAAATTGCTCCTGCAAAAAGTTTCACAGGTAGATCTTTTGCTTTCCTCACATCTGTTTTGGAAATTAAATGTGTGAGTTTTGCTTTTCACAGCTTTCCTACTTGCTTTGCCATAAAACTGAGGGTATTGGAAGGTAAACATGAGTAGAAATGAAATTTCGGTTGCCTTAGCTATCCAAGTAGAGAGGCAGGTCGACAGGAACTTCATTTCTTCCTTGTTTTAAATTTAAAGAGGAGCATCAGGTTGATCACCCTAAAGGACTAGTGATTTGTGTGCATTGGTATGTTTCTCAAGAAATTCAGTCTGTTTCATAATGGCTCGTAAAGTTGAATAAAACTCTGCTTTATAAATTGTGAGTGCAACTTAATTTCTTTCAGTTCAGTGTCAGGTGAATTAGCACATAAAGAAAAAAATAAATGGAAAGTCTGTGATAGTGGAAGCAGTTCCTTACTGAAACTCTGCTGAAATAGCTGAAATACATTTACGAAAAAATGTGCAACTTTTTAAAGTTTTTACAGTTGGCATTAAAAATACTAATTTACCAAAGACTAGAAAATGCTAACCAGCATTTAAGCCCATGAATTTTGTCATAAGGTCAGAAGGTTCCAGCTACCATGAATTTCTAAGATACGAAAATAGCCTTCTTTGTGTTCTTCGTGTGAACAAAATAATTCTGGAATTTCTTCTGTGAAAATATTTTGAATAGTCAGTCTTAAAAGTTTATTTTGTATTATTACTGTGATATCTTTCTATTTGTAAAGGAAGCCACTAGCATGGTATCATACTCAAGTATACAGAGATCTGAAAGAAGATACAGCTCAAAATGCACAAGTGCAGCTTTCCTCTGCCAGAATAGCTAAAACAGGTTCCTCTGCACACTGCTACTTAATTTTGAGATAGTTTGTGGTACAGTTCGCTTCACTTTCTGAAACTGTGCTGCAGTTAAGTATAAATTGCTCTTTCTCACAGCAAGTGTTGATGGGCTAATCCTGTTTGTTTTGTTGGTGCACACTGCCCCAAGAAAAGCACTGTGATCATGAATTATCCACCCAATTGTTGGCCTTGCAG
>VXAC01003958.1:0-62326 GCA_013399225.1 Rhipidura dahli
AAGGGCAGGGGGTGGCTGAGGGGGTTTGGGGTCAGGGAATGGTGGAGGGTGGTACTGTGGATGGGTGGAGGGAGGAGAAGCACAGGGCAAAGTCTCCTCAGTGTCTTGGGGAAATTCTCTGGCTCCTTGCCTTCCCAGAGGAGAGGGCAGCACAGCCCCCACCAGGGGAAGGAATAAACCGTGTTCCTGTAGAAAAAACAGCCCTCCTCTTCCAGGCAGTGCGAGTGTGTGCTGCCTGCTCGTGTCCTGGAGTTGCCTGCACCCACAACAGCCCCTTGACCCCAAGATTCAGCAGCAGCAATGGTCAGTGGCAGTGTCCAGGGTCCCCAGGGCTGAAGGGGCACCTCAGCAGAATCCATTTCTAGACCGTTTCAGGGTTATTAAGCTTTTCTCCATTGCCAGGATTGCAGGAATTGAACGCTCTCCACAATTTGTTTTAATTCTAACTAAACAATATGGCAATAGGGAGCAACAAAGGAATCTTAAGGGGAAGAAAGAGAAAGGGGGAGATGCTGAAGTTGGGTCGTTCTTAAGACTTTGGGTCTGCAAGGTCCACTGACTCATCAGAGAAAGGGCTGTTGCATGGCTGGATGCTGTGCACAGCAGGGAATTGCAGGTCAGCTCCCTCGAAGTTATCCGATGGGGACTAAGGCTGAAAATATTCCTAAACTAATTTTCTTTTTCCTATGGAGGGAAATAAGAGTAAATATGAATCATTCTTCTAAAAGTTTGAGAAGCATTTTGTTCCAAGAAGAAATATGTAATTCTTTTTTTCTTCTTACAGTAACAAGTTCACAGAAAACTTCAGGAGGCTTTTACAAAGGCTTGTAGCCACTTTGAAGCTGGAAACTGTTTTTATATACGTAAGACACTTGCGTAACAAGGTCTTGACAGTGAATGGGATTCCTGGGTGCAGTTGCAATAAAGTGATTAATAGTATCATTCATGGTATCATACCTCATTCATGGGTTTCCTGTAAGTTAAGAGGAATACATTGGCAGGAGCACAGTGGTTGTGACTTTAAACACGATACTCTTGGGGGGAAAGTTACCACTAACACATGCACTGAAGGGCAGTGCAATTAGTAAAGCTACGTAAAGGCTTAAGAAAACAATTTTTAGAGCAAAAAGCATGGAAAAACGAGCCCACAAAGATCTGCTTCTGAGCTAGTTCTGTGGCACAGAGAAAGCTAGGTGGATATTGCCACACAGCTGGTGAAACCAAGGACAGAAAACAAGATGTGTCTGTCAAAGGGGTGGGGTCACTTTTCAGAAGCACACAAGTAGGGTGTGGGTTTGTTTGGTTTTTTGATCTGGACATGGGGAGGACTGATTTTGTCACCAAAATGTTTGTCACTTGCTCGTGGCACAAATCACTGAGAAGGCCAGGCAAGATGCAAAAGGGAGTGCAGAACACTTGTCAAAGGAGAAGTAAATGTCCTGGCTGTGAGCTGCAGCAGCTCAGGATGCGTTTGGAGCCTTAAGAGAAGTGACAAATAATGGGTCAATATTTCCTATAAAGCTGCTTATTTCATTTGAAAGCAAATAATGGGTCAATATTTCTGCTTATTTCGTTTGGGGAACAAGCTGTTAAACAGCCACCACGTGGCTGAAGCACGGAGAAATGCGCGGCGTGATAAAATACGACCTAAGGTTTCTCTGTACCAGCATCCCCGTGATCAGCCCAAACGAGACATTTAGCTCGGTCCAAGAAAACACCAGCCCTCGGGAACAGGCGGGGTGAGTAACACCGGATCGCTTGCGCTTCGTCCCTGCCCAGCCTCGGAACGCTCGCCGGCCAGCGCTGCTCCTATTTTTAATCGCTGCGCTATGAAAAGCCCCGTTCGGCAGCACCTGAACTGGCGCAGCGCAGGCAGGGGCTCGGCGGGGCGTTTATCACGCGGCTGTCATCGCTTTTGAGGAAACGGGCCCGGCGCCTTTCGGATGTTGTCCTAAAGCCACCCGGTGCGACAGGCACAGCGTGGCCTTTCTGCACCGGGGCAACTCCCGCTGCTCGGCTCCGGCAAACCCATCCATCCACGAGAGCTGGAGCCCGGGGGATTTGTGCCCGGGGGATGGATGGGTGAATGACACCCCGAAGATTCATTTATTAAATTGCCTCCCGTCTTGTTTACATTGTTTCGCGGGGAGGTGTTTACCCGCCCGAAAAGCTGAAATGTTTCCGCTACTTGCAACACAAAAGCGCAGGAGTGAGTATTGTCGCTGGAGATAATGTTACAGCTTTTGGCAAGATGACACTTAAAAACTTCATCAGCCTTCCAAGAATTTCGGAAATAGCGATGAATAAAGGCGGCAAGCGCTAAGAGCAGGCAGTGCTTGCAAGAAGTGCCCTCACCAGCCGTGCTTTCAAGAGCTATTTTCTGTTTTCACTTATTATTAGAGCTGCACAGCTCAGACTGCTTTTAAATAATTATACTTAACAGTTAAGAAACCCTCCCGTGCTGAAATAAATTTTAGCTGAGATGGTTTATGCTTTGCAGCCTCGCATGACACTCAATCTTTCTCGTGTGACTCTTGTAAGAAGTCAAATTCGTGTAGTTTGATACTGTGCACGTGATTAAGATACTTGGATCACTTAAGCCTGCACAAAACTGCAGGGCTCGCGTGTCATTTATCTTAAAATCCTATTGTAGCACTCGTGGAGTGTAATTTCTTCAGTGAATGGAAATTTATACTGACAGAGGTGTTATAAAACATGGCAAATACTGGGAGGAGAGGGCCCAGTATTTTCTTTATCTCTCCAAGTGTTCACTAATGGGGATTTATTTTTCAGCTTGGCACAGGTTACAGAGCTCTGGTGCAATTAAATGGACCCGTTTCCAGACTTCTTAAGCAAAACTCCCATTACTTGCAACAGGTGGGAATTGTGTGCTGTGGCCTCGAGGCAGCAAACTGGTTCACAGGCTTCATTTTCCACATTGGTCCCTAAAGCTGCTTGCAGAAAATCACCTAAAGAAACTCCTGGGATCCCAGCCTCTACCTCCCCATTTCAAAATGCATGGGTAAGAAAAACCAATTGATATTCATAACTCTGAGTAAATAAATTGTCACTTTAACTACACATTTTATTGTAATTAAGCACTTCCCAGTTATAACCAACCCACACTATGGAGCTGTTTCTTAGTATAATGGTAAGGCAAGTTCTCAGCTGTAGGCAGAATAAGGAAGCTTTTAAAAGCACAGACCAGTTGATACAGCAGGGTGATGTTATACAGTTCTCAACACGTGGAGAAAAGGTGGTTTTGCTGAGGAGCTTTGTCCTTATTTTCAAGAAGTGCTGTTGCAGTGTGGTCAGCAAAATCAAATCTCACCTTTCCCAGCCGAATTTTTACCCAGTATGAGCTTGAGTCTGCTCCCAGTGGATTTGCCTGACTCCAAAGGGAGCACGACTGAGGCAGATTTAGACCTTCCCCAGCTTTCTAAGGACTCGCTGCTGTCACCTCTCCATAATGCGGCTACAATTAACTTTGCTGGAATTTCTATATTTGAAGCAGCTTGAAATTAGAACCTGAACTTCCAGACGGGGATGCAGATAGTCTTTGCTACTGTCTGTGTGAGCCCTTGGGATTCACACTAAAAAAGCCCACCCATGCTGACAAATTTGCCCTTTGCAGCCTGTCTTCATTGCAGCTGAGCAAAAAATAGCAAGTGATACAGCAGACAGAATGGGTCCTAAACTATATATTCTGATAGCTTTTCTTAGCTCCAGACTAAAGAGCAAGGCATCAGATGTTGACAAATTAGCAGGGAATATACAGAGCCAAGGGATTTGTTACTGAAATGCCCACAATCCAGCAGTTTTGCTGTTCCCCAGAATTTGAACTTTTCCCTTGGTTTTCAGCTGTGTTTTGATTAGAGTGTAAATACCAGCCGCTGGCACATGTCAGCTGGCATCAGAGCTGTGTGCCAAAGCTTTGTTCAGGTTGGAGCTTTAGTGTCATTTTACTCATCCATGGGTTTTGTTAGGACCTCTGGGGCACAGCTCATTATTTTTACCACTGTAACCAGCAGTCGTTGTATAATTATTCCTCTTTAAATCCAGGAGAGCTTGTCTGGCCTTTTGGGTGGAGAACTTAATTGCACAAAGGCTTGGGAGGATGGTTAATGCTGGATAGTAACTGTACCATTGGCATGTTACCTGCCCCCAAAAAAGGAGAATCCAGGCTCTAATCCATACCCCCAAGTCATGCTGGGTACCAGAGCACACCCACACTGAGCTGGAGGCTTCTGTGCTAAGACAAGGAGGATTATGGACACCACGTGACTAATTCTGCAATCATGGTATGTGTTTAATTGGTGAAGGACTGCATTTCCTATCCTTTTTTTAACCCAGGTCACAGTGCCAAAGGACTGCCTGGTGTTTGAGGTTCCTTTCAGGTATTTTCTTCATTGAGATGCACTGTGCTTAAGGCTACTGTTGTTGCCAGCTTTGCCTTATGCCCTCAAGCACTACTATGCCTTTTAGTGTTGAGAAACCAGAATTCAAATTCCCTTGAAACTCCAGGCTGTGCTGCTTTCACAGCTCACAGAGGGCCTTCCCTCAGCCTCAGGTACAAAAGCTCTGGCTTGGTCCAAAGCCAGTGACCAGGAGTCAGGAAAAGCAAAGCTTATATATATATATATATATATATATATAAAAGCAGACTACAATCCCAAACTTTAGACACGTCCTGCTTTTAAGCTCTCTGCCCCAGATGCCCTGTAAAATACAAATAACAGCATTGATGATGTTTAGCTCGTAAAAAAGTAAATATTTCTAACTTCCAAGAGCGTGTGTTGCAGCCAGTTGAAGTCAATGCAGCTTGAACTGAATGGAAGGAAGATATTTCTACCAGCTGATGGTACGTGACCATTCAAACAGTTTACCAAGTGCCACGGCAGCAAAATTCCTTCTGTTTGAGACTGCCTGGTTGCCTGGTAGGACAATGTGTTCCCAAATTGGTGTAGTAACACTGGACTCTCTTCCTGGTGACAGCCCTGTTGACTGACAGCCTCCAGTAATGGCAATCTATTAATCTCCTGCCCTGTGGCCATAAAGCATTCTGTCCTCCTTCCATTAAAAGCTGAAGGTAAATAAATACAAGTCCCATCATCAGATCGTTTTACTTGCATTCTTGCTGTCTACAAAGCCTCTGCATGAGATGGACAAGCAGAAGGGCTAAAGAAAGTGTCCCCATCGCTGGCCTAAGGCCAGCCAAGGTGTGACACTGCAAACGTGGGGCTCAGGAGCTGCCGGGTTGCCCCAGTCGTTCCACTTTGCTGTGCACAGCAGCCCAGGTTGCTGACACTGTCTGGGGGGAAGGGCGAGGTGTGAAACCTGCTCTGAGCTTGGAGTGTGTTTGGGCCAGGTCAGGGCAGCCTGGAGTGCTGTGTGCCTTTGGGTGTCTGCCAGCAGAGCCTCTGGGGTTTTGCAACACCTGAAAAAGAGCTTGGGAATACAACAGCCCTTGAATCTGCAGAGTGAGGAGAGCCCCTAGTCTGCCCCACAACCTTTTCTGCTTAAGTTACCATCCCCTGTAAAAGAGGACAGGAATTATTTACCCACGTTGTGATCAGGTGTTGATGTTTTACCTGGAAATGCAATGCAGGTCTTTTAAAGCACATATGGTGGCTACAGCAGCCTAGAGCCAAAGCCTGTCATCTCTCCTGCTCCCTTGTCTTCCTCTCTCCCCAGGTGTTTAGTTGGCAGAAGAACATCTTTCAAATTCCAGTATTTTATTTAAAAAGCTCGACTCAGGGATTTTAAACTGATTGCATTTAAGATTTAACACCGGGAAAGTTCTTACAGAGGTGCCACATCCCTTGGAAATGGCTTTGCTGAAGAAAATCTTCCCTGTCCGTCCTGCAGCCAGCTGGACTGCACTGCAGGGTTAACTTTCACTCTTACCTGTGGCCTTGTGCCTCCTGACACACTCAAGGCATGTGTAGAAGGACCAATAAAATATGTCCTGGAGTGTTTGGTGTATTTTTAGAGTTTGTCCCAGATTATTGGCCTTTGTCCCAGATTTCAGTGGTTAGGGTATATGAATGCCCAGTGGGGCTGAGTGCTTCCTGCCTTGCTCTCAGGAAGGCTTTAATCAGGAAAAATACCCTCTCAGAGAAGGCAAATAATTAAGTTTTTGTGGCAAATCCTCTATTGCCATTAGCAGGAGATGATAAACACTCAAGACCACAGTATAAATAGAGCAAGGCAGATGCACTAAGATTTAAAGTGCAACGTTATTGTGTTACATGGTATTGAGTAATGAATTGGACACCATAACAAGGTAGCTTTCCTTTTTTCTCTACTGGGACCAGACTCTATTTTTACACTGTAAATTGTCAGTTTTTGGGGGAAATGCTGGTGCAACCCTCCTGAAGGAAGCTCATCCCACCTGCTGGCAGTGTGCAAGCGGGCAGCTAACAATGGAAGGGATCTTCATGTATCATCCCATCCATCCTCCTCCCCTTGGCAGTGGTTAATTGACCCATGGCAGTCCTGGTGAATGCTCACCCAGCCTCCTGATGTAATTTGGTCCTTACTGAGCACATAGGGAATGATTCCTCCTTCTCTCTCTCCTTCAGCTTTGTCCCATGGGAAGATGGTCTCTCTTCATCCTGCCAAGGCCAAAATAATCCAATTCTTCTGTCCCTTCCTTGTATTTCTGGTTGTGCAACATGCCCCTCACTCCATTCTTGGGCTGCTTAGCCATATCTCAGGGGCTAAATTCCCTTGCTGAAGTCCTGGGCTCCCCATGCCAATATATCTGCCATCCACTCCTCAGCTCTGGGGGACTTCTCTGGATTCATCCCTCCCAGTTACACTGCAGGTCCTTGGGATGCTGAAGAGCTCCCTGATGGACTCATCCAAGCAATTTCTGGATTTCATGTGCTTCCACCTTGGTCTTGCCCCTTTACCTTCCTACCAACTACTTCTTGCCGAGCTGCCTTAGTGAACCTTCTGCATGGGACATTCCCTGTGTTGTAACAAATAAGAAGTATAAAAACTGTTCTGTGAAGACTCCAGTCACTGGTCCACCAGTTTTGTAGGGATGTGAGAGTGACACATTGCCAGTCCTGCTGTCCCCAGTCGTGCCTGTGAGAACTTGCTTCCCTTCCCAGTGCTCCCCAGCACTCAGCTCCTGGACATTTTGGCACATTATCCGTGATAAATGTATTCACAAGCGAGAGCAGACAGCCCTGCAGATTCTGATGCCAGGGTATTATGGGTTCTTGGCATCAGCAGTGCCTCTCTGTGGATTTCAGACGAATGAAACAGAAATATTTTTATAGCCAGCCTCAAGTTTTTGTCTATTTGTAGGTGTCTTGGTGCTCCCTAAATAGGAATTAGGTCCTTTGGCAGGAAGACTACATTTTATGTATTGACTTTCCTGGCCCTTATGCACCCAGGCCCCTCTTGCTCCCAAAGGCCACTGATCTTGCCCTTTATTTTTGCCTCTCATTTGTGTTGTGAAACAGGTACTGGCAGCTGGGAAGTTATCAATAACACAGGAAGAAAACAATCTGTTTTCTATTTCTTTTGGCCTATCTACACTGTGGGATGGTGCATGGACCCTTAATTATTCACCTACATTAGTTCAAATGCTTGCAAGTGGGTACTAATATCAGGTGTGAAAAGAATTCAATAATAATGGAGGGAGAAGGAAGAATTTTTTAAAGACCCAAGGACAGAGTGAGACGAGGATGAGAAGGGTGAAGGACATATGGCAGAGGTACTGGCTGGGATACTCTGGTGTGCTGGGTTCCAGTTCAAGTTTCTGCAGAATTTCTGATAGGCTTTTCATTACTTATCTCTTAAGTCCAGATCAGAATGGGAACAACGGACTTTATCCACAGAAGTAATTAAAATGTTGCACTCCCTGGCAGGGGAGTTAAAATCAATTTCTCAAACGCAAGATCAAGAGCAATTGGCCAGGCTTCTGCCACATGGAAAAGGATCCAGGACTGTGATGCTTGGGAGTACAGCTGAAACCCAGTGCTGCAAACATCCAGCAGTTCTGGGATGCCTGTTCTGAGGAGCACACACTGCAGAAGACCTGGGACAACCCCTCCATTCCACTTGGAGAAGGTCTTGGCTCAAGGACAATTTCCACACCTCAGGAAACCTATGGCTTAGCTGGGAAAAGCCCAAAGAGGTGTATAAAGAGTATCTGGAGGTGTAGAAAACTTGGAAGAAGTGTGTGGTCTGAAGAGGGGACTGAGGTGAGACAAAACAAGTTGCCAAATATGTGCAAGGCTGATGCAAAGAGGAGTGGCACCATGTGTCCTTGTACCTTCTACAAGTAGGGTGAGAAATGGGCTTCAGCTCCAGCAGGAGCAACATAGGTAAAGGATTGGGAAAGAATTTCTGGTGCTGTGGACAGTTTAGCTCAGGGATATTCCCACAGACTCTTGTGGAATTGGCACTGCAGGAAGTTGTTAGACAAAGCCCTTGCAGGGATGATTGAGGTGTTGTTGATTGTACTGGGAGCCTCTTAAAGGGATTTATCCAACTGGTTTTTTTCCTATTTCTTCCAGTTGCCACTGAAATCATTGGAATTCAGCTCTTCAGCATTTGGGAAGACCTGCCACAATAGCAACCCCCTGTTTGTAATCAAGAGGATTGCAAGAGCAATCAGATGCATATTGAGCTGCTGTGCAGCTCTCAGGATTGTGGGGGGCACAGAATCAAGCTGAGAAGTACGTGTGCCATAACTGCAGAAGTTGGTTATTCTAAAGCATTGAAAATCCAGCTTTTCTTTCACAAGGAGGTGCTGCACGTGAGGAATATCACAGGTTATATTTAGTGTTACAGAGGCACGAGGGAGATCTCATTAGAGCCCAGCGACAATGATCTGTTATAAAGGGAACAGGAGCAATTTGTAAGCCCTCAAAAAATAGAGTGTCTCTGTTCTGCCCTGTCCTCACTGTCTGCTGCTGCTCTAGGACACAGCTTTCCTGAGAGAAGGATCTGTGCCTGCCTGCTCAGTTAGCCCTGATACATCACGTTTTATTTGCCGGGGGACTTGAACAACGAGCAGCAAACACTCCTGTTCCTATTTTAAACGCTTGGAAACTGCAGCACAGAGAAATAAAATGACTTGCACAGGGTCACAAAGCAATTTCATGGCAGGCCTCAGACCAGAGTCTAGCTCCCTTGCTCCCAAACCCATGTGCCAGCCTTTCTTTTCACTGACCCTTAATTTTAATCACCTTCCAATAAATTCTGTTGGCCTCTTCCAGCTGAATTTCATGGGAGTAATGCCAGGTATCAAATGAAGTCACCCGGAGTATTAAAGGCAGTATTAGATGCAAAGAAAGAACTGGTGGAAGGGGAAAAGTAGATTTTACAAAAAAAGAATAAAAAGGAGTGAGTTCTAGTGCCAGTTCCATAATATCATTCCCCTTTGAATTTGTGCCTGATCAAAATTTAAAAAAAAAAATAGATTGCTAATATTAATAAATGAAATGAATCTTGAATTTTATAATAGTGGAGGAAATGAAAGGACTGAAGTAATATTGTGTTGTTAACTGAGATTTTAATAATGATTCTGTCTTCAGTTGGTGCATTTATTCCACAGAAAGTAAATCATTAATGAAGAGGAGGGGGAAACAGTTTTGTGGTGATGGATTTTTGAAAGAAAAGTTTAATTTTGCTTAACTTGTAGAAACTCTGAAATATGCTTGGAGCACTAAAACTAAACTACCACCACCTCAAAAACTGTTTTTAGAGGTGGAATTTAGCCAAGGGGCTGACAGTGCCTGGGGTAGGATGGAGAGTTGTCCAAGGCTCCATTCCAGGAGAGCTGAGCTGGGTGAAGAGGTGGGTTAGAGATGCTGGTTTGCTGGAGGAAGGAAGGTTTGCTGCTGCTTGGTTGCATTCTGACAGGTATTCCTGAGTGACACCTGGAGAGCAGTAGGACATCATCCTGACCCTAAACCAAGGGAGATCCAACTGGGCTCACCCCACATTTTCTGTGGACTTTAGCAAGTCTGCTTCCACCATGCCCTCTGCAGTGGGGAGGGTGGACTCAAACCTATCTCAGTTCTGTGAGGGTATTTGACTTCCCAGATGAAGAAAAAACCCACCAAAGCTGCCCACCACTATCTTCAACCACCCCCTAAGTGTCCCCAAAAAAGGGCTCCCTGGAGCAGCCCCCTGGTTTGAAATGTCAAGCACTGGGAGGTCTCACAACAGCAGAGAAGAAAAACCTCTCTGTAGCTGAGATCTGCTGCCTAAGAAAAAGCAAACACAGAAAGTACATCCCCGTGTGTGCATGAAGGAGGTGGGGGAAAAAACAGAATTCCCCTGATTCCTTAATGAGCACAGCACCCCGACAACGAATGTAGAAGTTTGCAAATTAAACCACATTTCTGTATCTAAACTATCAAATCAATAAAGAGATGTAAACATTAAACAACATTATATGAGAGCCTGGAGTGTCACCACAAAAAATTAAGACTATGTAATTAAAAGTACAATGCAATTTATTTTTATAACATTCTTCATTCAAATCAACAAATCTTATTAGTTACCCAAAAATGTAAAGCAGGCTGCAAACTAATTCAAAAGATGAAGACAAAGTGGCTATTGAAAATCTTATGTTTCTTGTTCCTTTACATCTGGCAACAGTCATGATTTAATATTTTAACTACTGTAATAGGTTATACTGCTGAAGAAAAGTGCATTAATTACTATGGGAAACCTAAAAAAAAATCTAATTAGAAACAATAAAATCACTCTTATTGACTGGGAAAAATAAAACTATGTAAAGGGAAATGAGGGATGAAAAAGCTGACAACACACAAATACTAATAAATGTCTGTGCAGGGTGGAAAACACACTTGTGCTGTTACTGGGGGTGTGGATTTGAAGTCTGGCTGGAGATCAGTGTTTGGCTAAAGCTCTTCTCTCACCCACTGGAAGCTCCTTCTAATTACCTGCAGCTCAGGGAGTTGAGTTTGCTCTGAATTCAGCTCAACATGTCTGTGCAGAGTCGACCCCACTGGCTGTGTCTGAAACAGCACACTAAAGCAGGAGATTGAACTGCATTTCTGGGGGTAGTGTGGAGCAAGGAAATCATTATCACAGTAGGTGCCATCCTTCCTGCAAAGCCAGAGAGGACACGTGTGAGAAAGCAGCCCAATGCCCCAAACACTCAGTGAGTCCTGCCTGGGGACACCACAGGGAAGAATTGCCACAGGCAGATGCAAAATCCATCTTTCAACCAGCCACAGCCCTTTGAAATAATGTAAAAGGAAACTTTCTGTGTGAAATATCCACCACCTTGTTTGCTCAGCCCCAGCTAAACCCATCTGCTGGCTTTACCATAAGGAAGGACTTGCACTCCCAGCTGTGCCTTCACAGGATCCCCAGGGATGCAGGGCTGCTTTGGGAGCAGGTGCACCTTGTGTTGGCCTGAAGCAGCAGCCAAACGTGTTAGGATGTGTTTGTCTGTATTTTCCAGATGTGTGACTAGGTGGGACTGTCTGGTTTTGTCTGTGTGGGGATTGGATTCTGGGGCTGTGATTTTGGGATTTCATCCCTCGTGATCTTGACCATTCTTCTGATGGCAAAACTTATTTTCTGCCCAGCTTTACTGCCCCCATTCCTAAAGATCTCACCAATGGTGAAATGCTTGTGGATTTTAAAAAGAAGGGAGAGGATGCCATAGGGTCAACATCTACACTGAATATTTAAACAAATACAATTTAAGCAATATGGTTTAATTACTTCAGCTTATAGCAGCAGCATTAATGCCTTTTCAAGCCAGAGGTAATCCTTTGATCATGTGTACTAACTTCACACATAAAATACACTGCAGCAGTTTGGCCAGTTCTCTGCTACCAAATCCAGTAGCTTGTACATCATTAATGTCTCCAAATATGAAAAGCTAGTAGTATAAATTTTGCACAGTCCTTCCAGGGTTTCAAATGTTCATCAAAGGCAAGAGGAATTGTCTGAGGAATAAGTGCTTCTAAATTCAATGAGTGCACACTGTGCCAGAGAGGAAGAAATTAAATTAAACCTTTGCAACAGATGATGCCACTGTAGATGTGTACTTGCACAGAAAGCCAGAAAAAGCGGGCTGCAGCACCTCAGCTACATTTTGGAGGTGTCACTGACACCCAAAGTTGCACAGCTTTGTGCTCAAAAGTAAGCATGTTCTCCTTTCCCACCGTCACCCACAGGAAACAAACAAAGCAAAAAACATAGACAGGGGTTTTATGAAGGGGTTTTGATTGACTGGGGGTTATTTTGCAGCACAGAAGCATCCAAGCAGTAATGCCATTTGATTAGCAAAGAATTTTTATGTTGGACCTTGCAAAACACATGAGGATTACTCAGGAAGAGTGTCACATACACCATGTGCAATGATCTACACAAGGGTTGCAGAAACGGCCTCTAGATATAAAACAGGAATAAGCAAAGCTTAAATTCACTCTTTGAGAGGAAGATAGAAGGGGTTTTGATGTGGTAGCATCTGAAGGCTGTTGTATTAGGGCTTGCCATGCTGTACATCCTCTACTAATCCAGGATCCATAGGCATCAGGACTTTGTGTAGTCTGTGTGGAGCTCTGCAGTGCCAGACGCCCAGGGCTGATGCAATCCCAGCTCACACACTGCTGTGCCTCCAGCTCGTGCATGGAACTGGGGCCTTAGGGGCACACAGAGGCTGTGAGCTGTTGCTCAGGGGTGGGATGTTTCAGCTGCCTGAGTTTGGGACTGCCTCTCTGCTGTGGCATCCCTCAGTCCCACTGTAAATCTCTGTGCACTGTGGGGTACAGGGAGAGCTGCACCACCCCCTCCGAGAGCACCAGGGCAGGGGAAGGTCGTGAGGGCAATGGTGGGATTAGACTCAACTCATTTCAGATATTTACAGAGTAGACTTCTAAGTGAGAGCTGCCACACTGGGCTTTCCAGGCAGGAAGGAAAAATAAGTGGGTTTATTATGCCATTCATCTGCTCAGTTTTAACCATCTCCTTTAGGAAGAGATGAATCACTGCAGACTCCATCAACAGTATTGACTGGCTCTCCATTGACTCACAAGGGAGCCACAGGTGACCTGCCCAAGTGCAGATTTCTGCATTATTGGGGTGAACCTGCTGAGAACTTCATGCCTGTGGTGTAGGACTGGGCTGCTCTGAGAAGCTCACATTTCAGTCAATAACTACTTGGGCAGGTTTTGTGTTTTTGGAGAAGCAACATCCCTCAGGAGGAGTTTGCAATGTTAAGTGGACAGAAGAAACAACAGGTGGGAAACAGAGGTGCCCTGTGGTCAGTAGGGAATAAAGTCTGATTCCTGCTCCAGCAGCACATGCCTCAAAACCTGCATCTCTTTTAGAGCAGGTTTTTGTGTTCTCACAGAGAGATTAATTCAGGTGTGAACTCATCATACTGATGATAACTTCATGATGACTGCTGCAATCTCCCTCCAAACTGAAGGGGTCCTGTTGAAGCTGTATCTCATCCCCCGTGGCTATTTCTGCCACCTTGTCCTCAGAGCATCAGCTGCTTCTGATGAAGCCTTGGGTCATCAGGAAATAAAACTGTCTGGGTCATCAAGAACGAGTGTGCTTGAAAGGGAGAAAAAAACCCATCAGACTGTGGGAGCAAAAAAGCAGAAAGCCAGCCTACACGTGTAAGAGTGGCAGCCCCTACAGTGTGGTGTGTGTCCACACGTTGCTTCAGAAGCCATCTCCCTTCGGCTGTGATCGCTCTCGACTGTTTGCAGTCTGTGTGCTGTGACGTGCACGGAATATTACTATGAAAATGTGCATTCTTGTTAATAGGTATAGTTTAGGATGATTGTTAGCAGAGCATAAGGCCTTATTGATTGAAAGTGGCATATGGCAAGGATGTATAATGATTCACTTTGGCTGCTAGTTTGAAATCCTATTCACGGGTGGAAAAAAAAAAAAAATCCCCACTCGCCTTTGCAGTCAGGCTTCATTCTTTCTGCAGCATGTTTTTCAAACCAGGCCATTTTACAAGTGATCCGTAGGAGAGATTTCCTGCTCTCCTGGGTGTGTGCTCAAAGCTCTTTTCAGTCTTGCAAGGGCAGGTCACAAGAACAAAAGCTGAAGTTATCATATGCCTCCCTTTGAGGGAAAGGTTGGTTGTCTTGCAGTTCTTTCTCTAAAACTCTTTTTCTGGGCATTTTGTGTTTAGGAAAGGTGGTGGAGTTGAGAACCTGATCACAATAAATGCCAGGGATAGGTACAAGGCTGGCTTCCAGCAGCATTCCTTGGTGCCTGGTGGGAGAGGGTGTAAATCCTCACCTGCAGCAACAGCCTTATGGGAATGGTTTTGATATTTTTTCCAATTGCATTTTTTGAAAGGCAAAGATGCCAAGGCTCCAGCAAGCTGCAGGAAAAGTGAGCTCTTCTCTGGATCCAGCTTCTCTTCACAGCGGGAAAAAAATGCGTGTTCCTACACGGCATTAGCAAATACAGAGTAATTAACCTGAGGTAAAATCCCAGTGAAGGCAAAGCAGACAGAGTATTAATAAATGTGAACTGACAGAGATAAGCCCTGAGGACCTCATCTATCTTCCCCATGCTTTAGCAGGTCCAAGTGAAGCTGAAGTTGTCTCACCTGGTTTGCCTTGTGTGGACTGACAGGGTGAGCACAGACCTTGCACGGGGTAAAGGTGGCACCTTGTGAGTCCTGCATGTCCCCATCCCCCATCACTGGTGCTTCTGAGGGACCTGCTGAACCTCGGGACAGCTGTCCTGAAGGATGACAGCTCAGAGTGGCACTGCCCTGGTGCTCAAGGGCAAATACAGCTGCAACTGATCCCAGTGCTGACCCCAGCACCCCCTCACCCACCACTGCCGGGGGGCAGTGCAGGGAAGGGTTTTGCCAGGTTGGCTGGACATTGGAGGAGAAGGTGATCCCAGCAGCCCAGAGCTATCTGGCAATCTTCACTGAAAATGGAAAAGCTGCAGGGACTGATCCTAACCCAAATGGATCGTTCATACAGGAAGATAACCAGCTGACAGAGGAAAAGGGTGGGATCTGTGCCCATTCCTATGGGCCTGCAAACCTCCCTGACCTTTTTCTGGCTGCTGTTCAGTGCTATCTGAATCTGGCAAGAGCACCAAGAACAATTCAAATGGCATTCACTTCACTACTGGAGGCACAGCTCTTGTGTCTCCTCACCAGCAAATAAAGAGCAGAGCTGAGCCTTCATATATGACTTTTCTGGGAACTGATGCTTTCTAAGAATTGCTTACAAAGAATTAAGTGATCTGTTTGATTGTCATCCAGAAGTCCTGGGCTTGGCAAATGATCTTGCACAATTCTTTTTTCCAGGAAGATACTCCTTCAAGAAGGTCTCAAGGATTTGCATGTGGTAGGCAAAACAGGGCTCCCTTGAATAAAATAACTCTGAGCAGGCAGATAAATGGAATGTCTTTCATTATACCTGTCACCAGTTTATTTACTCTCTGTCCTCTTTCTGCCATAAAAGTCTTGAGTGATTTCAGCACAGTAAAACATCTGCACTCATTTTCAGAAAATAACAACAACTGCCAATGTATGAACTCACTATTTTCTCAGAATGCCTATTGTTCAGTGTCCGGCCCTTATTGTTTCTCATCTCCTGTGAGTGGTTTACAATCAAATCCGCTTTATTTACAGTGGAAAGCAAAATATGTCAGAGCAAGACAATTGACTGTAAGCTTTCAGTCAATAACAGCTTATTTTTGTGCATGCTAAAATGTAGTAGTTCCTTGCCTTCACTGAAACCAGTGGCAAAATTCCCATTTGGAGGTGTTGGTTCAGTCCCGTGCAGGTGCTGGGCTCCTGCTAAGCCTAAGCTGGTACACCTCACCATGTGTCTTGGGGTGACTTCATGATGTTGTATCCCCCATCACTGCTAATGCCCAAAAATCAATTTTTGTGCCTTTCTGTGCCTTTAAACTGAGCTTGAGATGGGGGGAGGAAAAAAATGAGGACTCAGACACACACACCTCTGCGTTCTGCTCCTGCTGCTGCAGCAAGAGTGGAGGAAGCACCCACCCTACTCAGCCAGCTTTGGGCTCCTTTTCTCCAGAGGGAGACAGAGAGTTGAACTTTGCTTTCTTGGGACTTTTGGGGTTTTTTTCCCCTTCTTCTCTTCTGGATGTTTCAACAACATCAGAACACACCTGGAGAATTTTCTTCCGAGGCCCCGGAGGGGACCCACACCAACCCAGCTCTGAGGAGGAGGAGGAAAGAGACCACACCTACAGAAGGGCTCTGAAATCTTCACAGGTTTCTCTCCAGAGTAAGAGGTTTTATTATTTAGCATTATTATCCTTTTCCTGTATGTTTGTTAAATAAATAGTTTTATCTCTTTCACTTTCCTCCGAGGAAAATGTCTTTTTTCCCGAACCTGGTGAGGGGAGGGGTGGTTGTAACCTGCCTTCTCTCAGAGGATATTCTCCTCCAAATTTGGCCAAACTGGCACATCATGCACCTTCTAAACCTGGATCCAGCACTCATGGACCATCATTCCACAGGCTCCACAAGCCATCCTGCAGTGAGCATTCACAATTAAGGCCTTGTACCAAACAATACTTTAGCATTGTTCAACTGGTTTGGTGATTAGAGATTTTTGTAAGACACTGAGCTGTCAGCAGGCAGATCATCTCTATCCCACAGTGTCTCAGTCTTTACTCTTGGTTTGTGGCCAACATCAACTCCCACTGAAGGCCTTTCTTATATAGTTTTCCAGTGAGTGCTTTCCATGGGGTCATCACATCTCAGAGATAAACACTGAAAAGCTGAAGCATGTTATTAGGCTTCTTAAAACATTAGAAAGACAATCATTTTGACAGAAGAGATGTTAATCACACTTCTATGAAAGCTTTTCATCTTCAAAGCATTTAACCAACATTAATTACATGTAATTGGTTTTTCCACGTACCTCATGCAAAACACACCTTTCATGTCACTTGTCTCTGCTATCTTACCCAGGATTTCTGAGACAAAGCTGTGCCTCTTCAGTGCAGCACAGCTTCCTGAAGCCACCTGAGGCCTCATCTTGCAAATCCCAAAGGGCAACATTTAAAACAGCAGTTGTAGGGAATATAGACACCTCAGCTGAGCTGAGACATCTGGGAAAAAAATAATGCCATCCCACTTTGGTGCCTGCAAAGATGTGTCTCCTTTTCCCTGACAATATCATCTGAGGAGACTCTCTGAAATTTCGATGTCCCCCATGCCTGGGGATGTTCCTGTCTTCACCAGGCCCATCCAGAGCCCATACCTACACTCTGGTATCTCCCCAAAATGTCCAGAATGCCCTAGACACAGGCAAGGTGCTCTCTGGACTCCAGCAGCGCTGCATTTTGGCAGGCTAAAGTAAAAAGAGAAGGGACCACATTTTCCCTGGATACCTTGTGTCCAATCACTTACCCAAGAAGTTGAGAACTTGGGTCCACTCCTTTCACCTGCCAGGGGATGTCCGAAACCCCCATCTGCCACCACCTGCCTTGCTCATCTTGCATGACCTTTTCGTTGGAACAACTGCTACATTCAGCCACAAACAACTTGAAAAAGTTACGATTTTTATTCCAATTTACAGCATGCGTGAGACAAAAAAAAAACAAACTTTCTTGCCCAGTGAACTGTCAGGATTCAGCTAGGAAATACGAGTTCCATGTGTCCTTGGAAGAGCTGGCTAATATTCAAGCTCCCTGTAGCTCAGGGCTTAAAGAAAAACATTTTTGAAGCATAAGTCATATTTGGTGAAATAATAAATTTCACCAAAAAGGCTAAATGAAGAAAATGTCCAAGAAAAGAAAAAAAATATAAATGTTTGTAAACGTTTATAGTGCACAGTGAATTTATCCTGGACGTGAGCACTGGTTGGAGGATAAGGTTCACACCAGGTAAGAAATCAAACCCAAGCACTGTCTGGGATCAACAGCATCACTCAGGTCAGGAGACAGGTGAAGGTCCTGATAAGTGTCTTCCCTCTGTTTGGCTGCCTTTCAGAAGGCAATGTTGAAGGTGATATTACACTTGTTTTCATATTTAGTGTAGAGCCATTTACAAGCTGATTAGCTCCATCACTGTTTATATATGTAGCTAACAGAGCTAAAAAATGTGCTGTTAGTTCAATGGCTCATGAAGGTAGGAAGGCTCCACCTGGCAGCCTGGCATTCCTGCATTGCCTTGAATTAAATAAAGGGGCTTTCCCAAAAGTTCAGGACTTTGTTAACTTTTATTTTTAGCCCTCAACTTTTATTCTTAACCCCAGGTGGCTACAAAGCCCTCCTGCCCCCAGTAGCTGGAGTGGCTGTTTATTTTGAAGACATCTTCACGACCTCATTCTCAAGATTCTGAATGATCATCTCATTCAGTTGTTGGCCACAGAGTTCTGTCAGACTACTCCCGCCCTGGAAGTTGAGTAAATGGTTATTTAATGAGTGTGTTATTGGTTCAGAGCTAGGAGACTCCACCTGGCTGGATTGAGCCCCGTCATCTCTTCATATTTCCTTTTAAACTTCTGCAAGTAACCCCAAACAGGCCGGCAACGCAACGTTACAGGAGATGACTGTGGCAATTTCTGAATGACAAGAGCATTTAAAAGAAATGTCAGGAGTCTGTGGGCTGCGAGCTTTTATGTTTCAAGGAGAAACAAGAACAAAGGAGGGACAATAAATCAAACGCAACAGCTTAGCATGCTCCGTGTCTGAGAGTTAACCTCCTGAAAGCCACCTCCCCGACACAGTGAGGGCCACACTCCTTTGATCGGGCCCATTATTTTGTGCAAAGTGATGGAAGCAGCAGGGTGGGCACCTCTGTGCATGCCCGGGGGCCATGTACACAGTGCTGCACTTGACATGTGCTATGCATTTATGGGTTAACATCAAACACGAGCTGATTTATAATTTTTAATCAAAAAAGGATTATAACCTAATAAATCCTAATAACGTATTCTGTCTGGAGGTTATGTGGTGTAGTCATATAATATACTGGTAGCTTTGCTCTCCTGAGCCTGGAAGATGGTGTAAAGTTTTTGATTTGTCAGTAAACTGTTCCTTAGAAATGTTTAAATGGATCAAGACCCTCTGAGCACCATGATGCAAATGATGATCCCCTTGGGTGGAGCCTTTCCTGCTGTCGAAGGTTTTGAAGTACTCGAATGAGACACGTTTGGAAGCTTGCAGCATCCCAGTGTAATGAGTATCTCCTCTCACTTTCAGAGGCCAAGTGTTTCTGGTTAAGTGCTAATTATTCAACAGTTAGCTGGTTGAATCTAAGCATTAAACATATCAAACACACCACTGATGTTTGGCAGAGCCCTAATGAGTCCTCCAGCCACCAGAGGGTAAGCCTTGGTTTGTAAGGGCCCATCATTTTCTGAAGTTAAAAAATTATGACCATGCCAGGGAAGACTCAACCCTTGCTACTGGATTTCCTGGGTTTTGGTTCTCCCACCCAGATAGACAGGTATTTTCCCGGGGAATCTGTGAGCAAGCCAGACTTGTCGATTATCAGAGGGGATTTCTGAGCCTTCTGTTCCCAAAGAATGATCATCTTCCCGCCAATCCATACTCTGCCTCCCAGCAAAAGGCTGTCCTGGAAGAACATTTACTTCCCAGGAGACCTAATTAACAAGACTAATGGAGACTAAGCATAAAGAATTTTTAAAAGTCCTTTGACTGCAGTGCCATTTTAAAAGTTGCTCCTCCCTGCTCTTTGTTTGCACATAACAGCTGCACCACCACAGTGGGGATGGGGCAGGGGTCAAGAGGTCCGAGGTATTTTCAAGCCAGTTTTAACTATGTTGCTGTTACGTCATGCTCTTCCGCTGTGTTTGCACCCATCTGTTGTTTTTTTCAGCCTCCTCCTAAAGCTGCCTTCTAGCCAGGGATGTTCTCTTTGTGTGAGTGCAAGTGCAGGTCCTGACAAGGCTCCATGGGTGGTCAGGAGAAAGACCTCAGCAGAAGCTTTTATTCTTGCCACATCTTTACCACTGCTGGAGGAGAATGCCACCAGGAGCCATAGCAATCTCAAAAGCAGTTTGGAGCTATTCCTTTAACACTGGTTCACTAATTAAGGAAAGATTTCCAAACCAATCAGATCATGAAATCCATCAGGATCAACCTAGTCTATGTCAGTGGAATCACTCTCAGGTGTCACAGAATCACAGAATTGTTTAGGTTGGGAAAAACCTCCGAGGCCATCGAGTGTGACCTTCCCCCCGACCACCCTGTCCAGCCCACCGTGGCACTGAGTGCCGTGTCCAGTCATTCCTTGAACATCCCCAGGGATGGTGACTCCACCACTACCCTGGGCACCCCATTCCAGTGCTTAACAACCCTTGCCATGAAAAAAATTTCTCCTCATGTCCAACCTGAATCTCCCCTGGTGCGGCTTGATGCTGTGTCCTCTCAATCTGACAAAAATGAGAATGTGGAGAATGTGCCCTATGTCAAGAGGAGAGGATGTTTCTCAGAGGGGATCCACTTACAACCCTTTGGTTAGGAACTTTTTTCTAGTACAGCTGTGATCTTGTAGATATACACCTGGAAAAGGAAACTTTTTAGCTTTTTTTCCACAAGGCTACAGCTGAAGCTTCTACTTTCTCCAGGGTTCAGCTAAAACCAGCCTGGGCTGACAGTCTCCAGTTGCAATCTTTTGTGATACTCAACAGTGTTTCCCAATTGGTCTTGGACATGGAATTCATATACTTTCATCTTAATTTTACCAAAACATCCTAAAATACTGCTCTTTCCACACTCACTGTATAAAGAGGACACACAAAGAGTGTCTTCTCTCTCCCTGGCTCAGAGGAAATGGTTGCCTTCAGTTTTTATTGTACTAGCATTGACCATATTGACTACAATAAAAGCATCTGCCTGGTATTTCTAAAGTCTTCTTCTGGGAAATAACAGCGGTGCTTACACTGTTTCATTGAAATTCAGGATGAAAAGGGGTGTCGTCTCCCCACCTAGGCCCATTCCTTTCCTTGCACTATTTGAAAACATCTTCTGCCCTTCTTTTCTTAATGGTTCTGGTACAAATGCAATAAACGCAGCAGTGCTGTTCCTGACAGCCCATGAGCCAGCCAGGCTGTGCACAGGTGAAGATGTTAGATCAGAACCTATTTCCTGGGAGACAGGGATGCCTGTGTGAACAAATAAAAGCTCAGCCAAGTTCTCAAAACAGAGAGTTTTCTGAAATCTCTGAGTGGGATTTATCTAAAACCCTGTCATGAAACTCCAGATTTCCAAGAACAGGACTTGTTTGACCCGACAGAATCCACCCAAAATTCCTCCAACTTAAAGCCTGCTGCAGGTAGAAATTAAATTAAAAAAAAAAAATCTCAGTTTAAAGCAAAGTCCAACTGCAAACAAAGAAATGAAAAGCAGAGAAGTCTGCCTAATTCAGACAAATTGCTACAGAGAGTAGCCTCATTCACTGCAGTCATTTCCTTTCACCAGTGTCTTTCTGGAATGTAAAAACTGGAGTTTGGAGAACAGGTAATTCACAGACCAAACTCAGCTTTTAATTCTGCTTTGCTCTTAGCACATCTTGACCCTAACCCCAGTCCAAAAGGATGGATGTTACTAATAGCTGCATTCAGCAGGCAGAGTTCTAATCTCCTCTCCCCTCCAGCCAGTCTGCACCATATCTGCAGCATCTGGCTGTGCCCTTAATAGGCAGCTGGATGAGCCCATCTATTACCACCACAGTCTTTGCCAAACCCAAAGGCTTTCAAGCCTAAAATGGGGAGCTGCCACAGTTTGGATTAAAGACACCAAAGGCTGTCTTGGTGGAGCTGCAATAGATCTTTTCTCTGAGGGTGAGATAGCAAGGGAGTCATGCAACACACACCTTTGGCTTCTGTCACCCAGCATCCCAACCCAGCCTCTGAGACTCCCAGCACAGCTGGTGTTTTGGGGAGCTGGAGATGCAGTCCTCAGCTACAAAACAATTTCTGTATTCCTGCTGGGTGCTGGAATTCACAGTGAGCTGGGAATTCTCAGGGAGGCTGGTTCTTTACCTGTGAATGTCTGTTGGCAAAAACACCTGAAAGAATTCATGCTACAGTTTTGGGTTGGTGATCAAAGTCTGAGACTGTATTGCAGGTCTTAAGGAGTTGTTATCATTTTTTTTATGAAGGCAAAACACCCATTAAAGACTTCTTTAATTGCACATAATCCCTGATCTTTGTGGCTCCAATTTTATAAAATGTGGTCAGCTCTTATTGCCTTAAACCATCAGAGGTTACAGAATTGTCCCCAGTTTTTTAAAGACCTGAGTTTTCAGTCGCGTTTTAGGGTGTCCTGGGACTGTGATGAAAAATGAGGCTTTAGCCTTGCTAATAAAGAAGTGATAATAATTAGAAAATCTCTTGGCCAGTGCAGGTTTTATAACTCCATAGATACCACAGTATTAACATTCTGTTTGTCCACCTGTTAGAAAAAACAGATCTGAAGAGTCATAACTCCAAAACAGTGGGTGACAATTTAATGAAAAATTGAGCTCTGCATTTAATTTCCTTTTAAGTTCAGTTGAGCATTCTGTGAGATCAAAGGGGCTTTGTGGCTTGCAAATGATCTATGATATCAGAGAAACAGATTATAACCCAGGCACAGTTTGGTATTTAAGTAACTATCCGCTTTTAATACCGATGTTTAAAGTAGGCTAATGGAACTAAAGCACAAGGATAATTTCCTATGATACAACTCTATAATCCAGTTTAATATATCAGTTGAATGCTAAAAGCATATTTTGAATTTATTTCAGTGCTTTGGTCCCCCGTGGGAAGTATCCAGAGACGCCATAAAGCATTTCTAACAAAACAAAAGGTCCTGCCTTAGTTTGTAAGATTTTGGAGCAGGGACTGCACTTAGGCACTTGTAGAATGCCTGGAGAAATGAGTCTCTTGGGTTCAGTGTATGGAGAATAGTTAAGCAACAGCAACACTGCGTGTCAATGAGGACTCACTTTTAGTGTGGGTTCTGGAGTTCTACTTAGAAGGTTGCTATCTCCCCCCTCTCATATCCATGCAACATAATTGTGGGCAGTGGACTTGAAAATAAAAAGAAAGAAAGCTCTTCAAGGTTAAAAGGTGTCTCCATTTTGTTTTCTTTGGGTTCTTTGTATTTTGGTTTTTGCCTTTTTTTAACAAGTCCCCACAGCGGCAGATATCCCATATTTTCCTTTTTGGAAATGATCATGCTCCAAATTACACCTAGCCAGGGGTTTTCCTCCATGGCTTAGAGAAGCTGCTGCTACAGACCCACTTCTGTTGCTTGAACCCTTCTTCCTACCTTAAATTTATGGACAATTCATTCTTGTTTATTCTCCTGATGGTGCTGTCCTTCAGGCTAATAGGTCCATTCCCCCCTTAATGTTTACCTTCCTGATAGGTTTATAAGCCATCCTTATGCACATCTGTCTTCCCAGGCAGAAAGAGCCACATTTGTAACCTGCTCTTGCAGAGCAGTTTGATGTTTCCCTGATCCGTGGTCCTTCCTGCCTCCATCTGAATTCATCAGTTTTGAGCACCAGGGATGGGAACTGCACACGCTGCTCCAGAGGAGACTTCACCTGCCACATGTACAGTGGCATTAATTCATCTGCAGCTTTGCTAGAAATGTCTCCTGGTGCATCACAGGCTGGCACTGGCCTGACATGATGTGACAGGATGTTGGCAGTCCAGACATCTCCTGATTAACCAACGCATCTGGGTCTTTCTCTGCAGTCTCAGAGAATCCACAGAATCTTTGATTATGTCAGGAAATAATGTAAAGTGCACTCAGGGTTTAGTTTCACCCCCTCTCTGCTATTTTATCTGTGAGATTCCTGTAGGATATCTGGGGCCCTTTCAGGACTGATAATGCCTCTCAGCTTGATGTCACCAACACATTTCTTTCCCTCCCTTCTACCCTTGGTGCCAAGACCTATCTGTACCTTTTGTCCCCTAAAGTAGTCACTGCTCAACTCAACTGATTCATATCTTCTCAAGGTAATTCCTTTCCCTTCTCATAGTCTATTGCTTATTCTTGCTTTCCCCAACCAACCCATCATTTCTCATGTTCCATTGCATAAAAAGCAAGATGAGAGGTTTAGGTGGATGGAGAATGATGATGAAATCTCCAGTCAAACTAGCACCACATTTGGAGTTAGATCCCTTTCACTAATGCCCACAAGGACTAGTCTGCTGCACATCTTTGGTCTGGAATATCAGTTGTCTTTTTGTGAAAACAGCAACAAACCCCCTCAAGTCTCCCTGATTGGAGGAATGCTGGGGATTTTGATTTCCTTGTCACTGATTTGTAGAGATGAACATTTTGCTGCACTCATGATTAAAGCAACTCTTTGAGCTGGCTCAGGCAAGGCTGTCATGGCTAGTTTGGGGTGCTGTTGAGGCTGTGGTGGTGCTGCTACCTGTGGCCTTGCAAGGTACAAGGCTGGTATTTTCAAACAAATTCAGAGTATATGCTGAAATATCAACAGGACCTGGTGCTTAGTTCCTCTGCTTTGAAAGTCAAAATTTACAGGCACAACACTTTCACATCCCAAATTGTATTTCTCATATTCCAAAATGAAGGAGGAGGCATCTAACTTAGAACAAAAATTCATTATTTGATTGTCAAAATAAATGTGTGGTAAATGGATGTAGAGATATCCAGGACACTTGGGGCAAGTCAATACCATATAAAATCTACTTGTGCTCCTCTGCAGCAGCAGGTGGGAGAAGTTTGACCATTTCAGATGGCACTAGATACCTCTCCAGGGAACTGAACATGCTTCTTCTGGCTAATGGAAAGAATTTGCTTTGAAGAGCATTATTGGGCAAATGGACACAAACCTACTGCACAACAAAGACTGAAGTTTTGGAAGAAGCTGAAGAATAGAGATTTGAGGTCTGCAGGGAGCCTGTAATGCAGAAAAATTGGAAGAATAGGGTCCTGGGAGCAGGGCAAGAAGGAGAACAAAGACCCCAGACTGCATCCCAAAGACTTCTTTAATATCATGGACCCTACTGACCCATTTTTAACTGAGTTCCCTGTTCTGAAGCTGGACAGACTGAGATCAGCAGCTTTGTTTGGACAGAAGGAGCAGGAGAAGCACAAGGGAAAGTATCTTAGGATAAATTAAAACATAGAAGTATCAAAGCTTTGTCATCAGTTGTAGAAGAAAAGGATAGGTGCTTCAGTTTTCACCTCATTAATGCAGTTGTTCCACTGGAAAACAACTCTGCCTTGCAGTTAATCTTCAAATAAATATGCTCTTAAAATCCAGTGGGTATTTATGTAATACAGGATAACTGTCTTAGTGAAGCTAAATTAAATGCTTTTGGATAAACTTAATTTGGCCTCCTGCTGAAACGGTTTTCTGAATGAGATGGAGAGGAAATGCTTAACTTTGCTTGGAGTAAGGATGGTGGCACTCACTGACAGCCAAATACTCCAAATATCCTGTTCAAGTTCCCCCTGGCATTTCTGGGTTTTAACTCCTCACACGAATGGTCAGCCCTTCCTTGAATCTCCTCCAGTCCTTGACCACTACAACACCCAGTGGAACTGAGCTCCACAAACCCATCACATTTGCCATGGTGACAGCTAATCTTGAAGTTCCTGCCTTCTACTCTTTTATTTTGCACTGTGTGTTGGGAGACATGAAAAAAACCCAAACATGAGCCTCCCTCCCCTTAGGAGCCCTCATGTCCTCCAGCCTAGCAGGATTTCTGGCTCCTTCCTGATCCTCCCGGCTCTCCCATCACCCTGCCTGATGCCTTCCCCAGTGGGCTCGGCAGCCCCTCTGCCTGCAGGCTCAGGCATTTTCACACCTCCTGGGTTTTCTCACCACTCCCCTTCTTTCCCTTGCCACAGGCCTGACAGCACGAGCTTTTATCACAGCCCTTCTATTTAGCTCCCTTCCACCGTAAACACCACTTATCTTTTCAATCTCTCTCCATATAAGATTTTTTCCCCCCCAAGTCTCAAATTATTCTTGTCATCCTTATCTGAACATCCTTTAATTCCCTTGGCAGTGACTTATAGCATTCCAGATGAGAGAGAAGCCTTGGTTTTATACCACACTGAAATTTACTCCATCCCATTTCTTGCACATCCTAACCTTTTGTTTGCCTGTTTGACAGAAGCTGCACCCGAGCTGAAAACTTAAGTGAGAAGGGTACAATAATGATTCAGAGATATTTTCTGTTGGTCAATGCTGTTACTAAGAGAATTCATTGTTTCTAAAGCTTTCTGCAAGGGCATTCCCCCTTCGAGCTCATATTTCCAATGCAATACTCCGGACAGGGAGCTGCAAACCACCTCCCATTGCTGCCAGCTGTTCCGGTCCTCCAGGGTGGAGGAGGCACCTGCAATTAGTGCCTGCAGAGATAAACATTCACTAGTCCCCATAGAGGACTGGTATTGAGCCAGTGTAAGTTAACTCAGGATTTTTCTCCCCCTAATTAAAATATTTGTGATTAATAGAAGTATTTTGTAAACCTTTTGAAGTCACTTTAAATTACCCTGAGACCTCCTGCCATCTATCACTGCAGCAGTCTTATGACAGTGCTGCATCTGCAACTGATAAGCATTCTCATATTCCTTGCTACCCCTTCTATATAAGGATTATTTTCCATTCAACAGCGATGGTTTAGCTGAAGGATAGCAGGGCAAGGTCTCTCACCTTGATGTGGGTTTATATGGTGCCTAACAAAGTAAGACCTTGATGCACAGCTAAGCCCACAAAATAGGGCTGCTGCTAATACTGACTTGTCAGGTCCCTTCATGCTGTCCACTCGCCTGTTTCAGTTATGACCTTCAGAAATTCTTTATCACCTATTGTGGACACAGGAGCGATGTCAGCCATAAATTTTACTGCCTTGCTTTTCCACCCTTTTCCTTCATTGCCCTTTCTTCTCTATTAGTTTGTGTCTTCTTGCCTGTCAGTCCTACATTTCAAGTTATTTTGGATTCCAATGTTCCCTTGTTGAATATATGGTCTAGCATGCTATCCACTCTTCCAAAAACAAATATAAATTAATAGTACCTTTATCACACGAACCAGCGCACTGAAGTTAAGAGAACTCCTGATGGAAAAGGGCCCAAGGTAAATAACAGTAGTAGAATGTGTCCCTAAGAGTTTGTCTTAATTAAAAGTATAACTACACACATTAATAATTTACAGCTGAAAAGGTTATGAATGCACAATGTTTAATAACAGCAATGCAAAAAGTTGATATTTAGTTTCCAGCACTCGCATGAATGCTCATCCTCTGAATTTAGAAATAACTGTGGCTGTCTGGTTTGATCTCTAATTAAGATTTAATTAATCCCTAAAGCTCAGTTCAAGTTAGATTAGACCTATATTGATTTGAAATTCTTTACAGTTTCACTCCTGGTGTAGCAAACTCACCTGCTCCTCATGGTGCTGTTCACTGGGTTAGCAATGCATTCCAGGGGTCTGTCTGACCTTTAACAAGGGTGTCACCCTGCAGAAAAAGTGTCCACAGCAAGGACAATCATCCAGCTCACTCTGTTCTGCATGCCATAATGAGCAATTACTGAGGAGATATGAACACCAAACATCACATCTTCCAGAACTTGCATTTTACTTTTTGGGTCTGCGTGGTAGGAAACACAAACCAATGTTCACCAAAGTCAATGAGAGCTCTTTCCCCTCGATCTCAAACACACAGCCGTGGCTCTGACAATGAGTTCATCTTCTCACAGAGGAGGCAAAATCCCCAGAAAGTCTTCCATTGACAGTGGTTACCACAACTGGAGGAGGTAAGGGCACATCTGCATCAAGGAAAGTTCAACTCTTTCCTGTGAGGGTGGTGGGGACCTGGCAGAAGTTTCCCAGAGAAGCTGTGTGTATCCCATTCCTGGAAGTATTTAAGGCCAGGCTGGACAGGGCTCTGACTGACCTGGGATAGTGGAAGGTGTCCCTGCCCACTCCAGGGGGCTGGAACTAAATTATCTTTAAGGTCTTTTCCAACCTAAGCCTTTTATTACCCTATGACTTCCCAAGGCAGGAATATAACAAAACTCTTCATGCAGCCCCTGCTGAAAATCTCAGTGGTGGATGGTGCAATTCCCATGGGGACCCCTCACTTGGTCATTACAAGATGAAGAAATCTTGGACCTGGTTTGTGCAAGTCCAGCTTCTCTGGCTTCAGCAGAACTGCAGATGATTGCAATTGCTTTACCCACTGACACTGGGACTCAGTCACTCAGAGCAAACACACCAGGCTGCAGATCTCAGCTATGCTGAAAAGAAATAGGAAAAAATAAAATTTTTCTCCTTGACTTCACAGTAGTCACCTGATAACAAGATCAGGGAATCTGAAAGGGATTTCTAATCCTGACTGAAGACATGGAGAGCAGCACTCCCCACAGAGTCTGCAACAGCTTCTCATCTATGTGTTGGTGGCAGAGTTTTGGCCTGAGTCTCTTCTCCCATGCCTAACCTTGCTGCCTCAGACAGAGATGTGCTGAGCTGGAAGGCTACCTGAACACTCAAAAAATCCTCCCACGGATGCTTGCCCTGTGCCTAACAAGCAGCTCTTCTTACCCAGCTCCTGAATGAAACCATCTGTTAAACAACTCCCCTGATCCACATCAGCTCTACAGGGGCCCTGGAATTAGGACTGCAGCGAATCAATGCAGCCAGGCTTAAAATGCATTATTAGGAGGATTCATGGGGACTCCATAACATCCAGAGATATCCTCAATGTAATATATAAGCAGATAAAATATTCTGCTTTCTAGAATTATTCGGTTGAATATTTGTTTTTGGGACCTGCTGGCTACCTATCAGCAGTGTATTACCCTGAAGTGGCACTTCTAAAATAGCAAATTAACCTCCACAGGGCAGACAGCATCCTGTCCACAAGAGGATACCTGGAAAATGAACAACATTTGTTTTCCATGTTAGACTGCCTGGTAATGAATGGCAGCTTGTTACAGTCCTTACAGCTGGAGTGAAAGGGTGTTGGACTCGTGTCTGTTGCAGTGTGTTTTTTTCCCCCTGAGTCCCTCCATATTTTAAGAGAGTTTTTGGAACAGGGCACAAGAAGTCAGACTCACTGTTCAGCAATGACAGCTGATGGGTAGGGATGGTCCAAAGGCAAAAATCCTGAGCTCCATCCCTAAATGTGTAAGGAAGGGAATTTCAAAGGCACCCACCTGAGAATGCCCTGGATTTGAAGATGTAGTAAAGTTCATCTGTCACTGCAATTGCAGATACAAAACTTGGAATAAGAGTCATGATCCCTCCTGTTTAAATGTGCTGGCATCCCTGCAGGTGGAGGCAATGGCTTTCTTTCAGCTTCTAGAAAGGGGAAACACTGTGTACACAAGACTGGAGGCTGTGTTGTGCAGGTTCCTGAGGTCTGAGCTCTTTGCTTCTGTTCCTGAGGAAGGGGCAGATCTGCAGAAGTGAAGAACATGAAGACTACAGCAGCTTCTTTAATCCTGCTGGTGATTCACACAGCGGCTCTGCCTCAGGGAGAACAGGAGAGATGGTTCTGGGGAAATCATATAGACAATATGTACTGTCTGGGTTATAAAAGGAAAATCATGGTTACTGTTCATGAGTCAAAACAGTGCACAGTGTAGTTTTATATCTAATGCAATGTGCCTTGCAGTCTGCTGCTGAAGGTACAAAGGGCAAGGTTACTGATCTCACCTTGCACCCCAGCACCTTAACCTGAGCAGGCAGAGAGATACATCTCCAATAACTGGGCAAAATTATTTTTATACTTATTTTTTTCCCTCATATGATAACCAGAAGACACGGAGGTATCAACACACATTGCCTTTCCAACTCTTTATCTCAAAAGCCTGTTTAATTTGGGAGGGTGATTTAACTGTTCACAGCTCAGGTTATCTGAAGTCCTGTGAGGATCAAAACATTCGAATCCAAAGAGTTTCAGTTTGGATTTCCTCTATTCCCATGCAGTCTGAAGAGGGTGCTGTTAGAGGGTTTTCTGTTTATGGCTCCTGCTGCTTCAGGGGTCTGTCTGAAACAAGCTACCCTATCCACAGATGTTGCACCTATGGTAGCTTTCCCTTGATGAAGTGACCTGCAAGGTTGACGATTTCTGCCACTACTCAGGGGAAACTGGTGTCTGAAAGGGGTAATGAGCATTCAGAAAAGAGCAGTCAATCCAGGTTTCCAGATATCTCCAAACGTGTCTTGAAGAAAATTGGCAGAGCTTCCTTGAGAGCTGTCATCGTGATGTAAGATTAAACCCAAACTTTGGTCTGTTAGTTTTGACACTGTTGAGTCTAAGATCCCTTTAGCCACTGGCTCTGGAGGTGACCCTTAAGATCTGTAACCCTTCCTGCACCATATGATTCTTGAAGACCAGCTTACATAGACTTTAAAACCAACAGAAGCCTTCCCCCTCACCAAAAGCACTTCCATACCATCAGCAGAATGGTCTCCTTGACAGTGTGAAAGCAGCTAAAGATCCCAATGGCACATTTTAACAGCACTCCTAAACCCTGTGCACACTCAGCACAGACACACCATCACATCTACAGACCTGCAGGAACACATGCCTGAAAATCTGGCTAGCATCCTTCCAGAAAGACCCCAAATGTTTCACATCTTCCCCTGAATATTTTGTTGTGCATTCAGTAAGTCCCATTCACTGGAAAGAATTTTGCTTATACAGCAGCTCTCTTTGATTATCGCAGTGCCCTTTGCCAGAGGCTCACCTGAGGTATTTTGAGGCCACCCTCCATCACAGAAGAAGTCCAGCCTGGAAGAAAAACCTGTGTGGTATCTGGATCTCCACCCACAGAGGTTTTCCTCTGAATAGATTGTCCTGACTGGACATAGATATTCACTTTGTGTCCTGCTCTTATGGGTGTTTTCTCTAATATTTATTTCATATCAAGTCCCCTGCACTCCTCAGATCAAGAAAGAGGGATTTGTGCAGAAGGGAAGGCATGGTGCCATTTGGCAACTAAAACAGCATTCACAAAAAGAGTGAGTTCCCAAGCACTTTCATGTGCCCCTATCACAAGTATCTGTGCTGACCAAAATAGGCTCAGAGGGGGAAAAAATAAACAGGACCGCATGGAAGTTCCATTCCCACTTCTGTCTCTGTGCCATTTGAGTCATCAAAACTTTCTCAAAATGTAATGAAGCTGGGAAAGCAAAGAGATAAAAAGCCATTTCTAGGAAAGGAAGACCAAAAAGCTTCCAAAACAACAAATTCCTCATTTTCTTAATTCATTTTCTTACTGAGAACTTGGAGCTGCAGAACGTGTACCCATCGGTGATGAGAGCAAAGGTAATAAACACTGCCTTGTAACCTTGGCTGTTCCCTGCAAACTGCAGTTACCCAGAATCCCAGCCACCTAACATAAAAGGAAACTATCCACTTTAATTAGCAGAGCAATCAAAAGACTCTTACACAGGAAAGCATTTATCACCAAATAGAAAATAAATGATACTTTAAAATTAGAATATGCAGAATTCATAGCCAAAGGCACTCAGGGGAAAAAGAGCTTTGCACCAAACCAGACGGGGATTTTTTTTTTTTTTTTTTTGGCTTCAGTCTAATGAACTTTAACAATAGATATCAAATTCTGTCTGGCAGCACATTTTAGCAATGGATCTGATTTTTCAGAACTACTAAGCAAACCTCACCAGTTACAGGAGGAGGAGATTAGCCTTTAGAAAACCATTATTAACCTGTTTTCAGATCTCAAACCCAGATCCTTGAAAATCCATTTCGTAAGAAAATTCTTTGCCTATACTTTCAAAGTGCAGGACAAATAAGCAGCAGGGAAATTTAATTTTAATTGTTCATGTTGATGAAGGTTTCATTGTATCCCACTTGAATGCTGTGCAGGAAGAAACCAGGCAACACCACAATTCATTATTAGGAGTTTGGGCAAAGCTTGAATTAGAAGATGAAGAGAAGATGATGAAGATGGAGAACCAATCTTCTCTTGGGCTTCCTGTACTTAACAAAAAAAAAAAAAAAAAAGAAATGCCCAAAAATCAGGGAAGAGCGACTGATAAAAATACCTTCCTCTCAGCTTGGAAGCTTACAGGGGTATTGAAGTACAGAAGACTGGAGATGTTTTGCAAACAGTAGGAAATGCTGTCACTAAGTGGTCCGTCTTCCTAGAAATCATTAAAAAACAAAATCCTGAGTTTTCCACTGGGTTTACAAATCTCATCTTACAAGGGAGCTGAAAGCTATGGGGACTAAGCTTTAGCTCAGCCGAAATGCAGTTCCACACTAAGGCAGTTCCATAATTACTGCAAAAAGCCAACAGTAAGTCAGCCTGCTACAGACTCCCAAGTACAGATGGGATTATTTGACTGCAACATTTCAAAATTCACAAGTTTTGGTTCATATCAACACATATAATCCAGCCTTAGGTCTGCAAAATTAAGATCCCACAAATTGTATCCAAGAGGAAAGTTGGTCTAAGAGGTAAGTAAGGTCATAATGACAGATTTACTCAGTAGCTATTCAGCCATTTGATGTAGAAAGAGCACAAAGGGAATGAGACAGGGTGTGGGTCCTGATAAACAGAAGGGAGACGAATCAGGGAGTCAACCCATACTCAGCCTGTTTCTGCTTTCTTCAAAGGCCCTTTAAGAGGACCTTTGATTTTTCATAGACCCCCTGGGGTTTCCATGATCTGCCCACTGTAACTTCTAGAACTAGGACATACAAAAGTTACTTTGTCTAGGGAAGGTAAGTTTGGGTCCCCAGTGTATTGCTCCAGCTGCATATTCCTCAGTTCTGGGAGTGGGCAAGGGATATCTGTGCCTTTGCATACCACTGAACTCCCAATTCTTTTTTTACCAACCCTTTTAAGCAGGCTCACATGTGGCTTAGCTGCAACAGATTTGCTGGATCAGAAAGTGCTAATGCAGAACTGTGTAAACAAGAAAATCACGATCCAGGAAGAAGGTCCTTGTCTGAACCCAGCCTTGTTTCACATCTCCACACAACCAAGCAACCCTAATTCCATCTACTTCCAGTTGGTACTTGCCTTTTGCTTTTGGTTTCCAGGATGTTCCGCGCTTCAAAGACACTATAACCACCAAGATAATTCCTGAAGCTCTGTGCACTAAAGATACAAATTTGTCTGCAGAGATTTTAGAAGCACTTAAAACCCCCTGTATATTACCCTGCTGTTTGCACAAAAAGATCCCTTAGTGCTTTAAGTGCCCTTGGGTGCCAAACTAGCATGGCCAGCACAGATATGAACAGGATAATCTAAACCATCCCTTGCTACACCCTGGTGGAACAATGACTTCCTGGTGGTTCAGCAGGAGATTTGAAGAACTTTGTTCAGCTTGTTTGAGAAATGTGTCTCACCCAGCAGCTGGTAGCAGCCACAAGCTGTGGAGTAGGGAGGGTGGTGTCTGGGTAAAGTCTTGCAGAGGAGGTCCATTGCCATCTGCCAGGAATGGCCTAAGAATTAGTCAGGATGGCAAATCCATTTTTCTGTTCATGATTTCAATGGAAGTGGAGCTGGACATTGCTTTTTGGATGGTCATATCCTATCTCTGATTTTAATGGCTTCCAGATCTAGATTTAAACACCCTAAGCAATAGAGCTGCCACTGGAAATCACTCCATTGTGTAAGAGATTGCCTTGTTAAGAATTTACCTTGATTTCTAGCATGGTATTCCTTTGGCCCAGACTTTGCTCTCTTTAGGCTGTCTTATGAACACTGTAAGATGGACATGTGGAGTGATGGGAGATGCCAGATCTACTTCCAAATTGTCTGGCTTGACCATAGAGCACCCCATGGTGCCCTGGCTTTAATCAAGCCTACAGGAGCATGGAATTCTGTCCAAGCTCATCAGGCCTCCATCCCAGTTGCAGTTGCTGCTCCAGATTTGGTAGAGGAACTCTTTCCAAACTTCTTCTCTGCCTCAACGACGTCTCCAAGGTTATCTGTGTAGGGACAGCACAAAGGAAACACCTTTGCAGCAAAACCAGATGTAATTGTAGTTGGAATGATTCCTACCTCACTGAAAGGTGTTGGAAGTATCTCCATCATGAGTTTGTGTGAATTTGATAATAGCCTGGAATGAAGACAAGGGACATCTGTGAGAGAAATGTTGAAGATGTTGTACAGGCCAAACACAGTCATGGAAGCAGCAGTCTGCCTGTTTATAGCATTAAAGGAAACACTGAGCTTCTGGTGATCCTTTGCAAACACGGAAAGGAAAAAAGACCCTTTTCAGAGAGGACTGGAGGTAGCTACAGGCAAGGCTTGAGTTGTCCCTATACACAGCCAGCACAGCTCCTGCAATTAAACACAACTGTGGTTTGAAGTGGGCACCTCCTGGCAGCACCTACCCCTCAAGCTGGACCTGTGCAGAAAATGGGATCAGCAGTTCCAGATAACCTGTATTTACCTTAAGCCCAAAAGTTTCTTGCCAGGTGTAGGAACTCAACTCTAGGAAAAGGGATTGATACCACAAGGAAATAAACAAGGTTTGTGAAGTCACTCCCTCTGCAGGGAGATGCAGTTGGTTGAGAGCAGTGTGGAACATGTTGTTCTTTGGCTTCAGCATCTCCAAGACCATTCAGCCCATTTGGTCTCACCTCCCTCATAATGTAGACTGCAGACTCTCCCTATGGGAATCACGAATCAGACTCTTGACTTTTAACTAATTTAGTGTATTTTCTAGGAACACATCCAGACTTGATCTAAAGCTGACAGATGATGGGGAATTTAGGTAAGTTGTTCCAGGAGCTAAAAATTCCTCTGGTTATGTCTGTATGCTCATTTTTAGGTTGAATTTTTAGATACTCATCTTTCAGTTACTGTATTTCATCATGGTTTTGATTTCTTCTGTTGGGGGGAAACACCCCTATCCCAAATACAAGCTGTAAATATACAGCACACGGTACTAATGCTGCTTGTAGTAATTCTAGTAATGAAGAAAATTTATTCCACTTTGAAAGTCTAATGGACCTCCCTGTACTTACTGAGCCAGGAGAGTTGATGCATCCTTTACCTCACTGTGCAACAGCTTCCCCAGGTAGCCTTTACTCGGCAAGATGAAAGAGCCTTCTAATAGTTTATCAGGAAATTAACCTGCACAGTATGATTAAGTCTCAAGTAAATTTGTTTTTGCCAATTTAAACTGAATAAACCTCTTTTCCCCTCCCTCCCCTTTTATGGCTGCTGCAGAAGCTGTGGGTTGTTCCAAATTCCAGAAAACCCTGATCATCTTCTGTCCAAAAGGCATCTAGTTCTTTTTTTCTTAAGTCAGAAACTGCTAAAGATGTACATTCTGAGATATGCTGCAGATAGGGATTATTATTTTTTTCTACACTACATAAAATAAGGAGACATGAACAGCATGTCTATTAGGAACACATACAATATGAAAGCATAAAAATCTTCTTGTTGTTAAAGACTTTTATAAGACGCTGTAGGATCGCAGGCTATTTACTCTGACATCTCTGCAAAAGTTGCTGAAGCTGCCAACATTAAAAGAAAACCTTAGCAAAAACAGTGTCTTTGGGGATTTCTCCAATGATAGTTCTTTATTTATGACTCCATTTAAAAAATTTAACTCGGAGCATTTGTTTACTTAGGATGGGATCGGCTTCCCCCACCCCACATGCCTTTGTAGGGGAACAAAGGAGCGCCAAGAGCTAGCCCTATAGCAAGCAGCCCCATGGGATGAGTCAGTGCTCTCTCTCCAGCATTTTTCCCATTTTGCCCAGGGCAGGGAGAGAGTCACAGCTTGGCATGTAGGAAGTTAAGAGGAAATGACTCCCTTGGGCTCATGTGGGGGGCTCATACCCAGCCCCTGTGACAAGTGAGACAGTGTTCAATGCTCCTGGATGGGTACAAGGTCAACTTCCAGCATAGGAGGGGTGATCCAGAGAAAATTTGGGAAAAAAACAACACAGTCACAGCCTGAATCCCCAACAGCCAGCAAACCCTGACCCTAAAAGCACCCCCAGAATTAACACCCCCTTTTCACCCCACCCTGGATGCAAATCCCTCCCACAGCCTGAAAGGGTGGGATGTGCCCTCCCCTTGCCCCCAGCTGGAAAAACCTCAGGTGATCTGTGGGGAAATAAATAGAGCCAAAATCTAGGTGGGAAGGCAAAAATAAGCCAGTATGGGACAGGGAATGACAGAGATGTGCTCGGTCAGCAGGCAGCACATCACCAAATCCTGCATCCTCTCAGATTTCCACATCACCTCGTCAGCAAGGAAAGAGCCGACTGCCATCGTCCTTCTGTGCTTGAAACATCCAGAGGTGCTCAAGCAGAGACACCCCAAAGCCTGCCCTTAAAACTTCCCCTACCTTAAACACCCTTGCAGTTTGCAGTAGTAAACGAGTGCACATTTTTTTTTTTTTTACATTAAAGATGGAATGAGAAGGTTTTGACCGCGCTGGATTTCTGCCTGGCTGCAGGACTGGATTGTGTTAGAGAAACTTCACAGAGCTTTAAAAGGGATTGTGTAAGGGCAGCCATGCCCCTCCGAAAAATAAATGTCTCTCCGGCCTGAGTTTTGTTTCCCCATTGTCTCCCTTCAGCAGCCCAGTAATCCCAGTGCTTTGCTGTTTTGCTTTGTCCTATTCAGAAGGAAACCCCTTACACAATGAGACCCCTTTGGCACAGGCAGGACATCAGGGGTGTTGAGCTGTGAAGAGCTGTGTCAGTTGTAAGCCCGGTCAGAACCTGCACGGGGTGGTTTTGTCCCCAAAATTTAATTGAAACAGGGGAAAAAAGGAAGGGAAAAAAAAAAAAAAAAAAAGAATGTGGGGGGCAGAGGAGTATGTGCAGACCTCTGAAGTCTTGAAAAGAGCAGGAATGTCCCATTTCCAAGTGCCACTTGGAAGTGCATCCACATGGATGAGCCAGGGGAGCTGGAAATCCCAGAATCCCAGTGCTCACTTCCTTCGGCAGGCAGATGCCCCCCAGGCTTGCAAAACCCCTGGCCTCAGGGAGCAGAGGATGCTGAGCCCTGCCTGAGCCTCCCACAGGCTCGGACATGCCATCGGGGACAGCATCAGCACACAATGCCCTTTTTCCATCCATCCTCTTTGAGGATTTGTTTTTGCCACGCAAGGGCTGAATGTGAAGCTTGAATGTCTCCTTAGAGCAGTGATGATTTACCATGTTGGAATAAGTCTGTAAAGTGGCTTTTACAGAGCAGCAGGCCTCCAGCCAAGGGGCCTTTTTTTTTTTTTTTTTTTTTACATACTTCTGAATGGCAGAAATTGGCATTCATCTCTCCAGGCAGGTTTCTGAAATGTATACTGTCCTTTAAATGATTCCTTAATATTTAATATCATGGAGGGTTGAAGTCTGATTTTATGGTTAAAAATGTCAATTTTCACAGCTGATTGAACTTATGTAAATGGCAAGCAGTTTACTTGTATTGAAAACCATATAAACAAATCAACTTATTTACTGACATTAAAAGAAGAGGGTACTTTATACTCCAAAGCCCTTCAGTTTTTGAAACTGAAAATGAGCTCAGATGACTAAGTTCATTTTGCAGTTTTCCCCCCAATGGCAGATTGATTGTAGTTTATAAAACAAGCCTATGTATCTGGCAGCAAAAGGAATTGCTTAAGATGCTAAGCCACCCTTTCAAAAGTCCTCCGTAATTAATTATCAGCTGCTTGCAAGTCCATTCTGTTTTTCCTTTTGTTTGTATTACTTTAATGGTGACTATAACATACATATAATGAGAAAAGCTGTGTCTTATAAACACACAAATAAATCTTAAGTCTTTAAGCAGGATTAGGCAAGCTAAAAAAAAACCAAAAAACAAAACCCACCCTGAAATCCAGATGCATGGAATCACAGAAATCAGCTTTGTTAATGCATTCCTAACTCTGAAGCCAATTAAAGCATTCATGGACATGAAGGAATCAGAGTTCATACTGGCACAGATTTCCTCTGCCTCTTCATAAAAATAGCTGAAGATCCAGTCTGATGTCTGTGGAGAAAAGAAAAGAAAGGAAAAGAAAAGAAAAGAAAAGAAAAGAAAAGAAAAGAAAAGAAAAGAAAAGAAAAGAAAAGAAAAGAAAAGAAAAGAAAAGAAAAGAAAAGAAAAGAAGAAGAAAGGTATTTTATGTTGATTCGAGGGAAACAGGGATTATAAAGAGATCAGGATGTGGCTAGCAAGTCTCCTGCCTCATTAATTGGTCTAAGGATCTTACCAAAAATTCCAGTGGATGGAGGAGTTTGAAATCTATCCATTAGAGGACAATGCTTTATCCAGAGTGATGTCAGAGAGCAGCAGCATGAGCTTCAAGAGGGGGCAAGGAGAAGGGCAGAAGTGATGGGGAAAGAGAAAACCCAAGAATGAGGACTTGGGTGGTGCCTGGAAGACGTGATGGATGATGTGAGCCAAAAGCAGACAACGAGAGAGGGTAACATGGAGCACCAGACCCCCAACAACATCTGGCTGATGGGATCCACAGGTTTGTCCTTGAAGGAGGGCAGCCCAAGAGGGGGCTTCTCCACAAGACAGTTGTCATCAGCAGCTGGGTGACCCTCATGCTGTCTCCACAGGCAACCACCAGTGGGAACTCAGGGCTCAACAGATAACTGAGATCAGTCTTTAATATCTAAAAGGCCTTAAAATTCTGAGCTTGCAAGTGGAACCACCATCTGTCTCTGAAAGCTGAAAACAGTGAAAAAAGTTCTTCTCTACCAAAGTGTTCCCAGGGATGTGACGTTTTTAAGGAGTTTGTTTGCCTTCCAGCTCTTGCCCCCAGGGCAGCTGTTGAATTTCCTGTCTGAGGCAACTGCTAAGGCTTCCCTGGAGGGCATCAATGCCCCATCACCTTCCCACAGTGCTGATGGATCTCTTCTTTGGAGACCTTCCTGGGAACAGCCCCAAGATGAGGAAACCAATCCAACCTGCAATGTCTGGAGATGCCCCCCATCACCCATCCCAGGCTAGACACAGGTCCACAGCCTGGTTGAAATCCCTTCCAGGAGATGTGGGCACTGTCCCCTGCCTCCCTAGCTGGAACTTGCAGGGCTGCTCTCAGCAGGCAGCTGGGATGGGGCCTCCCTTTCTTTTCAGAAGAGGAGCGTTTGTCCGTGTGGATGCCAGCATGGCCATGCCAGTTGGCAGGAAGATGGGAGGATGGACAGCAGCCTGCTGTGGTCACAGCCTCGGGAAGCCCTGGCTGGGAGCTAAGGAGCAGCACTGCGAGCCTCGCTCACCAACCACCTTTTTATTGCAGAGAGCTTTGAATGATGGGGCAGAAATTGTTCAGTGAAGAGAGAGCGAAGAAGGCACTTGGATATCACAGGGATGGCTGTTTTCAAGAGAAGAGTAATTTGTCTAATACACAATCTGTCACCCTCCATTCATGCTGGAGAAGTGAGGAGCTGCTGGAAGCTAACCACACATATGGTGACATTGCTCCATCATTAGCTTGGGTAGGAGACAAATCCCCCCACATGGCTTTGGCATGCTGCACTGCAAACACTTATCTCTTGGGCTCGTGTTAAAGACTGGCCAAGATGGACCCTTCTTTCCACCTGCTTTCCCTCACAGGCTGTGTTGTCACCACACAGCCTCCATCAGGAAATAAATGTTTCTCCTAACTCCAAGCAACTTGTCCCTGCAAAAGTTACACCGGGGAGCTCTGTGACGTGTATTCAATGAAGCAAAAGCCAATATATATTCATACACATAAATCAGCAGTTTAGGTGCAGGAGGTGTAACTCCACCCTGCATAAAAACACACCTCTGGAAGTGGCAGCTTCTGCCATATTTCAGAGTGTGCAGAAATTGCCTGCTGGGTGGGTGTGGATATTACCTCTGGTTCTTCTTTCACTGCAGTGTTTTCCTAATAACTGTCTCCAAAAAGAGCTCTTCCCACTTACTGGGATTTCCTCAGGCTTCATTTTGAAGGACCAAGGAGGGCAAGGAGTATTTATTGCACTAATAATAATAATTAAATAACTACTAATTCAATTACCATATCAAATAATGATGATAACTGCCTGCAAATTGTTCTTTCAGGGCTCTCCCTACAGCAACAGAAATTTTATGGTGGTTCTTCCAAAGATGCCTGAGGAGTGCTGCATAAATATTAGTGGGAAGGGGGGGGTCTAGGTCTTCCTGACAGCACTGAAATACTCAACCCCACTGGAGAGAGGCTCAGGCACAGCAGTTTTGAGGTGGTGTAACTCTAAGATGGGCAGAGTTGTTTCAGATTTACGCCCCAGCAGCCGGGAGCAGAGTCAGACTCTGATCATTTAGCAGAGCCTATAAAACAGCAACACATCCACCTGGCTTCCCGCGAGCCTTGACACCTCCACGTCAATATTTATTTCCAGCCCTTCTCCCTTTCCCCTGGCATTCAGACGTACGGCCAGCCTCCACTAAACATTTTATTTATGCTGCGTGTGGCTGGAACAGGTTTATGTTGGGTGAGGGATGGTGGTGTGTTTGAACACTCGCCGTCCACAAGGGCCTTCTGTGCGCCGTGGCAGCCGCTGGCTCCGCTCCCCTCCGGCAGCTGCGCTCCCAGGTGTGCACAAACACCCTGACACATGTTCATCTGCCAAAGACAGCAGCAAAGCTTTAAAAAGGCTGTGGGACCCTAAAGAGAAACCCCCCCGAAAGGAGATGTTTTGGGAGGGCTAGCTGGCTCCCATGTCCTTTTGCAACCGGCAGGTTTTGCTTTTGACTTGGGCTTGGTGCGAGGGTACGGAACCCCTTTGGAAGCAAAATAAACTTCGGGACTAAATGAATGTTGTTTCTTGGAATAAAGGATTGGACACAATGAAGTAAAATAACATAATCTTTCCATGCCACCAGCCTTCCCCCAGCCTTGCTCTTTTCCCAAACCCCAGGACAGCAGGCTGCCTTGCTGTTTGCTAGGAAAACCAGCTCTCAGGGCGTTATTCTGATGCACAAATGCTGCCAGGTCCATGGAGGTGGCTCGGCTGCCTGGATTGTGGATGAAATTTTATTCCAATAACACTGGGGCGGGTTTCTCTTTATGCTAATCCCCCATGCTTCAGGGTGTCACAGTGCAGGGGAAGCACAAAATCATGCTTTATGAGTGTGATCTGTCTGCAGACTCAGTATCACTTCCCTCCCAATCTCACCTGCCACAGTCAGCCAGAGATCATAAATACACCCCTAATGCCACGATTAGCATACGCTCTTGAAAGAAAATTGTGCTTGTCGCAAGAGTCCCCGAGGGCCAATATCAACAGAGAGACATTACAGAGAGAAACTGGAGATCAGGGCTGAGCTTTCAAGTCCGTGCTCCCTTGCTAGGCAATGGTCTCTGCAGAGATTATTCCTGCTTTTATCAGGAACAGATATTCCAAAAGGACTGCACATGGTGACTGTGCTTCGACTTACGGTTAGACCATCTTTTTGGTGGGCAATAATCAATGCCAGGCTTTCAGCTCCACGCTTCACTAAATCTGGCTGAATAATTATAAAAAACTCAAAACCAACCACCCTATTATTTAGCTTAATTTTCTTGCTCTTTTCCATCAGTTTTATAAGCTGCTCCTGGCAAAGGGTACCAAATCTCTTGCCAGCTCTGACGAGATAGATTGACAGGGTCCCTGCACAAAGCAAGAAGGAGAGATGAAGGAGAGGAGAAAGCAAAGGAGCAAGAGGAGCAAGACCTGGTCTTTGATTTGGGTGACTGTCATCTCAGAGAGAGGTCCCATCTTGCACACCCTTTTTTTTCTGGGAGTAGAGTTAGGCAGGGGTACAGTGCACTGCAAACCCTCCCCAGCATCCTTGGAGGAGTGTGGGTTTGTCTACTGCCTGCTCTAACAAGCCTTTGATCTTCCTGAGACTTCTAATGGGAACCAATTGCAACCGTAATCATAAATAAGTGAAAAATATAAAATAGGTAACAAAAGCCACATAAACGTGTTGCCACTTTGAAGGTTTCAAATTCCTCCCTTGCTCAGCATGGTGTGCCGAAATAAATGGAAACAGCAGACCTGCTGGGGAGGAATAGTGACATTTTGTGGTGCCTGATTTGTGATGCAAAGGGGATGCTGGGGGGCAGTGGGGACAAATTTTCACTTTATATTCTGCTCAAATGAGACAAAGATTACAGTTAGGAGTCAAGTACTATCAAATTATTTATTGAATTCTGTTGGGGTGGAGAGGGTATTTGCTCCTTTTTCCAGAAAAAAATATTGATTTTAAGGATGGCTTTGATATCAATTAGGCTCAACATGAGAGACAGGCAGTCACTTTGTATAGGGAATTTAATTAAAAGCTCTGTACTTAGTCAGAAGACTGTTCTAAGGATAAAATTGTTTTCCCCCTTTGGGTCAATTTTCTGTTATGTTTGTATAATGCAATTAAAGAAGGACCCATGCCAAGCAATACTCATGCCTGGTATAAAACCGTCCATACATAATGACTGACTTCTTGGACTTCCAGTCCACAATAGATTAATGAGTGCTAGCTGCATTTAGATGTGGTTATCTCTTGTTTTATTGTTGCAAGAACACATTCTTACCGGTGCACACTTCTTATAAGGCCCTCCAAGGACTGCTTAGGCACAAGCAAGGAAAGTATGAGAAGGGTGAAATTCTACAAAGCTCTTTTCTTTTGAAAAATTCGAAGTAAAACTTGACTTGATCTGAAAGAGTTGAAGTTCATAAATAGCACCTAATGAGGGGTTCATCTCAGAGCTTGTAAGATTAATATTTAATATAAAATAAGGGCACATAAATGGGCAGATTGTTTGACAAAGAGCTGTAAGGAGCACAAATCTAATACCTGTTTGTTGCCCTGGAGATGAATCAATGACACTGGGTGCAAGAAGGTCTTGCACAAAGCTCATTTTCAGCCCAAGACTTCCCATCACTTCAGGGGGTTTTGGAGCATCAGTTGTCTGGTTTTCCCTGCAAAGGAGCTCAGGAAGATCACAGCAACCAACTGGCCAAAGGGTGAACCAGAGCTGGCCTCGGAGGATCCTGAGGACTGCAAGTGCTGCAGTCCTGTGTCTTCTCTGCAGACTCCTCTTGGCTCTCAGGGTGTGAACAACTGGATTGTTCCCATGTCTTTCTTACATACCTGGAAGTTTGGGGCTGTGTGTATAGAATCACAGAATGGTTTGGGGTTGAGGGGACCTTAAAGATCATCCTGTTCCAACCCCCCTGCCATGGGCAGGGACCACTTCCACTATCCCGGTTGCTCCAAGCCCTGTCCAACCTGGCCTTGAACATTTCCAGGGATGGCGCACCTTCTCTGGGAAACCTGTTCCATGGCCTCACCACCCTCGCAGGGAAGAGTTTCGTCCTGATATCTAACTGCAACCTTCTTTTAGTTTAAAGCCATTCCCCTTTGTCCTGTCACACCATGCCCTTGTCCAAAGTCCCTCTCCAGCTCTCTTGTACCCCTTTTAGGCACTGGAAGGGTCTTCCCAGAGACTTCTCTTCTCCAGGATGAACAATTCCAATTTTCTCAGTCTATCTCTATTGGAGAGGTGAATACCCAGCCCTCTGATAATCTTTGTGGNGTCCTGATATCTAACTGCAACCTTCTTTTAGTTTAAAGCCATTCCCCTTTGTCCTGTCACACCATGCCCTTGTCCAAAGTCCCTCTCCCGCTCTCTTGTACCCCTTTTGGGCACTGGAAGGGTCTTCCCAGAGACTTCTCTGCTCCAGGATGAACAATTCCAATTTTCTCAGTCTATCTCTATTGGAGAGGTGAATACCCAGCCCTCTGATAATCTTTGTGGACTCCTCTGGGTTAGTTCCAACAGGTCCACGTCTTTCTTGTGTTGAGGGCCCCAGTGCTGGACACCACACTGCGAGTGGGGTCTCATGAGAGAGAAGCAGAGGAGGAGAATCACTTCCCTCAACCTGCTGGCCGCCCTTCTTTTGAGGATACGGATGGATTTCTGGGCTGCAAGCACACATTGCCTTGATTCTGAATTTATATCATTTTATATGTGTATGTGTATATATATATATGTAAGGATTCTGATTCCACATCTATATATATGATTCTGAATACGTTTTGAATACAGTTAGTTTCCGTTTTGCAGACCATATTCTTTTCCTAAAAACTATTTCCATCTCCTCTATTTTAACTCCTAATTGGAGATGTAACAAGTAAGACTTAGGCCTGGACAGGTGGGAAAGGCTGTCTGAAGCCCTTCTGATTTTTCTGGGAGAGTCACAGCCAGTCACCTTTTGTTTGTTGGAGGATACACAGCAACTCCAGGCTGTTACTATTGCAGGATAAGGCAGGACACCCAGCAAAACTCAGCCCTGCTCTGAGTCTGCTCCCACTGAAGCTGGCGGCAGACCCTTCATCTCAGCAGAGTCAGAGCAACAGTGCACGATAACTGAGAATCCCAGCTGCAACTTTGGAGGAAAAGTGCAAAGACAAACACGCACAGGAAAGAAGCCAAAAGAAACTGGCATTGTGGAGGATGATTCCTGCCTTATACACGGCAGTGGTGGGTACCAGGGAAAATAAACACATAAGACAGTTTTGTAAACAGAGAGGAGAATCACAGACAGACACAGGAGTGCAGGGGGCTGGTGCCAAACCCGCTGAAGTCAATGAGAACCCAAAAATGGATGTACCACATAACTTCAGAACAGGTTTAGGTAATGGCAGGGATAAGGGAGAAGACCCTGCTTGAAGCCAGTCTGCCAATACAGAGCTGCTCAGACCACTCAAGCAGACACTGAGCCTCTCACAACAATGCACAAATGCCTCTTTTATCCACCCGTGCTCTGCCCTAGCACGTGCAGTCCTCACACGTCCTCCTGGAGAGGCAGAAAGCCCACACGAGCCTCCTGCAGCACTGAAACCCTCCCCACATGGCTTGTAGCATCCTCTGCAGATCCCCCGTGCCGGAGAGGGTTTTGCTCAGATGGAGTTTATTGCGCGTGATGAAGCCGGCGCACACTCGCTGCCATGCAATTATCTTTTACAGCAAGAGGCTGCAAATCACTCAGAAGCCTGTCTTCCCAGTGGTGCCTGGGCTTCTGGGGGCAGGTAGGCAAGGAAACACCTTGGGGAGCATTCCTATCTCTTGCCTTCCCCCCTCTATGTCTGTCAGGAGTTTTCAGTCTGTGCTGCACCAGCTCCATTCCCCGGCTGCCGCAGCAGCAACAAGTTTCGGGACCCTTTGCACCCATCAAGGAACGTATGGAGGCTGTGACCCCACACGAGGCCCCATGTTCCAAGTGATTTCTCACTTGAATGCCATATGGATATGCCAGCACATGCAGCCTTTTTTTTTCCTCCTCCCCTCCAATTTCCATCTGCTAAGAAGGAGCCAGAGTGTAGGGCTTTGCAAGCAGTAGATGAAAATGTTAAAAAACTGGAAAAAAAAACCCACAGCGTTGTTCAGGGGACATAAAAATAATGTTGTTTGTTGGATCTGATTTTTCTGTTGTACACAAGGAAAAAGTCTTTCCTTCTCTCCTTGTACCCTGTTCTGCAAATCCTTCAGTCTAGCAGAAGCAGTTGCCTCAGGGATACTCCCAGACACACACAATTCCTTTCATTCTAGTGGGGCCCTTCCAAACTTGGCCCTTTTGAGAGCTGAAATGTGGTTTCACTGGCTTCCACTGATTTTCCTGGAACCAAGAACTAGCCTGTTGTTCTGGCTACACAGCTTAACACCAACCCCTCAATTACTAATATCTGATATTTCTTCTGGGTCCTATAATCATTATTTGCACTCACTTGAGTAATGTCACAAAAAGTGTGGACATCTTGACATTGCCAAGCACTTTTTATGCTTTCCCATCATAACATGGATCCTGAAGCAAGCTTAAGCCATGGATCAACACACCACCTCTGGCTTTGGGGTCAAAGCCCTGGATCTAAAAGACCATGGGGCATAGTAGGAGTTTACCAGTTGTTCAGAACTATTCAGAGATTCACCCCATATCAGGAATTGCTCTGCCAGATCAAGGGGTTAGTCTTCCTACAGTTATCTTGTCCCTTTCCTGCAAGGTCATGGAAGGTATGTGGTTGCCCAGACTCAGGTCTGTAGAGGTGTTTGATCTGGCCTTGCAGAGACCTGACACTAGAAATCATGGAAGGGTGATTTAAAATTTGTAGCAGCAGAGCTCCCTTTCACAAGATTTCCTTTCAGCATGTTAATTTTCAAATATTTTGTAAAAGCAGAAGTGTGGGAGCAGGGACAGTACCTGAAAGCATTTGCAGCCGTGTGATCTTAACCAGCCTTAGAAATGAAGGAAAGATGAGCAGATTTCTAATGACAGGCAACATGTTGGGTGATAAAAGTGTGAGACAATCCACTGCCACCCAGACTGCATTAAGAAAAGATGCCCATTGCTTGCCAGAAAGAAAAACTCATTTACCTAACCACTGTATGCAGGTAAGATAGCAAAGGAGGCTGCACAAGACAAAATAGACAGGCATGGAAGCCCTCCATTGTGGAATAAAGTCCAGCAATACAAATGGAGCTTTGTGTATGTGCTTGCAATGCATTTTAGCTGTGCCCTCTAATCAGAGATCTGGTTAAAGGGAAAACAATTCACCATCAGCAATCCTGGGGGCTAGGAATTCCCCATGATGGTCACTGAGTGTTATGGGTTAGCACTAACTGGGATATTACCACTGTGGGAAGCAGCACCAATGGCCTCATCAGCCACTGGGACCTGCCCTACCCTTCCCACTCCTCACTGCTGAGCTCAGCTTCAACACAGATGCAGAGAAATGCCCTCTTACACACCCAGTCCCCATCCCACTGATGGGAGAACACATCCTTTTTGCTATTTAGTTCCTCCACGCACACAACTCCACACAACTCACCCTCTCAGCATGGGTTATCCCACACTGAAGGATGGAGCTGCTGACACACAGGAGCTCACAGTGCCCAGACCACACCTCTGCATCCATTTCCCCCAGCACTCAGACCCTTTCTGCTCCCTGAACCTGTAGCAGCAAGAACAGTGGAATAATGGAATAACTGGGAAACCAACACTGAAAAGAAAGCCCTGTCATGCTGGTTTAAAAAGCACATTTCTCCCATGCCAGCCTGTGTATTTTGTTCCCTCTTTCTGCTCTCCAGTAAGGAGTCCTGCAGAGACAATTATGACTCTGAGCAGTGCAGCTCCTGCTGGCAGCAGTGCTGCACCCAGCAGAGCATCCTTCCTGCACCCTGTACCCACCACCCATGGAGGCTCAGCCCCCCCAGCTCTGCTGCCACCCCCCTGGGGGTCACACCAACACCTCACCCTGACACGAAGCTCTGCTCCTCATATGGCTACGCGATTTCTTTGCCCTCCAAGCCTGCAAGGATCATGTTGGGAAACAACAGCAGGCCCTCTCCAAGCCCACGCAAGTCAATGGGAGTTCTCCCATTAAATTAGGACCCCAAGGCATGTGCCTCAGTGGCCAATAACCTTTCAAATGAATTACTTTCCTTTGCTGGTTTCAGGAGGCCCAGTGAGTACAGTTATTTCAAAAGATACTGCTACAGGCATGATCTTAACATTTAATTACATAACATTTTAATAAGTGCTCGAGAGCATTTGAATATGTCTCCCACCCTTTCTGATTCTGCCAGGTTTGTTTCTCCTAAAAAAATTTGAGCAAACAGTGCAAACTAGGGTCTAGTTGTTTCCAGCTACTAAGATCTCCTTATATTTCCCCAATGAGTACAGACTCTCTGCAACAGACAGATCCTCATTCATTTTGGGAAGAAACTGGGACGGAGAGAGTGGGGGAGAAGAAAAGACAGAGAGGGGAAAAAAAAAGAGGCTTATGATTCAAAGATCACTACAGGCCAAATATTCTCAGGCACCCCGGCTTTTACAGAGAAATCCTTAACAGTATAAAAATGGAAACACTTCAAAGATAAAATAAATAATTTAATAATAGTCTGCCTCTCCAAAGGGTTTTGAACAAGTTTTAGATTTGCCAGTGAATGTTTCCCTTAGGCTGTAGGCCAGTGGAAAAAAAAAGGCACAGTGTGCCTCTTCTTTCGTAAAATGTACTTTGTGTTATTTTATTTCTTGATAAGATTCAGAAACAATTCTTTCCCCTCTCACCCTGCCTCCACAGAAGAAAAAAAAAAAGCTTTCTTTTTTTTTATTTAAGAAAAGCCAAGGATTGTACAGATGCAAATGTTCCCTTACATACAACATGCTCTAAAATAATTGTTGAAATAGATCCAAACCCCTCCAGATTGCATATTTTCCTTTCTGGTTGTTTCACTTACCCACTGAGAAGCACCTCAGATTCTTCAGCCAGATGTGTTTAAAGGGAAGCCATTTGAATACCCCAAGAGCCTTTTGTGTAATTAAGAGAGTATTTACAAGCAGGACTCTACAGTATTTATAGGCTTGTAAGGAAAATGCACAAGAGCAAACTGTGGCATTAGTGGTTGTAACATACTTGATAGGTCAAAGAGGCTGCTATTCCAGTAAAAATAACATTTATTTGGCAATCACATGAACAGTAGGAAAGACTGAGCTGCATTAGTGTCCTCCTTGGACGTTGCACTGCTTGGCCTCTTCATTGGGCATTGTTTCATCTCAGTTTAATCACCACTTCTTGCAATTATTTACAAGGTAAAAAAGATGAGAGGCTGGGGTTTTTTTTTGTTTTTTTTTTTTCTTTTTGTGGCTGGATGTTGTCTTTTGTCTTCATTGACAAGTCTAGCTTTTAGGAATCACAGCACCCTGTATCAAAGGATGGAGCAAGAAGAGTTGCCCTCGGTAGAGTAGGATCAGGTTAGGTTATACCTGAAATATCTGAATATACAGAAGTCCCTGAAAGCTTGTGGTGTGCACCCAGGAGCACCGAAGGACCTGGCCAAATGTGATTCTAAATTATTTTTGGAAGGTCATGGCAACGGGGAGTGGTTCCTGAGCACTGGAAGAAAGCAAATGTCACCAAGGTCTTCAATACAGCCCACTCTGTACTTGATCCTTGTGATGATGATGGAGCAAATCTTTGTGGAAGCCTTTTCCAAACACACAAAGAACAAGTAGGTAGTGGATAAATACCTAATGTGGGGTGTAAAGAAGATGGAATCAGATTCTCCTCAACTCTGACCAGGGACAGTACAAGAGGCAATGGGCATCAATTGAAATATGTACAATTCCATTTAAATGAAATAAAACTTTTTTACGGTGAGGGTGGTCAAGTACTGGAGCAGGTTGTCAGAGACTGTGTGGTATCATTTGGAGGTACTAAAAACTCAGCTGAAAGAGGCCCTGGGCAGCCTGGCCCAGTGTTCCTGGGCTGGGTGGGGTACATTGTCCCCATCCTTTGTAGAGTACATCCCCAGCACACTGAGAGCAGGGGGCTCTCTCACTACAACTGGACCAGCTGCTTCTGTGGTTTTGGGCGTTACAGGCTGCGGTGCAGACTCCAACAATGATGATAATAAAACCAGTCCTTTCCAATGATTTCACCACCTCTTTATTTTATTCTGTGGTTTTCCCATGTTATCTGAGCACAGATGCCTGTGATTTCTTTCCCTGATCCATTACTCTCTCTGAATTAACCTCTTCCTACCCAGCAGCTTTCCTTTACCAAGGTATGTTTAGATATGTGTGGGAAGTGAAAATTTTAAGCCACATTATTCTGTAAATACCCACATTCAAGGGTGATAATGAGGTCCATGCTTTGGCCAAAGAGAGGAGACCAGAGGGAGAGAAGTGATGAATGGTGAGCAAAAGGTCAGACATCTCTCCCTCCTTCCTTCACTTTTCCACAGGCTGCAGCATTACATTCAGCACTATGCAGATTGCCTTTGAGCAAGGCTTTTGCACATGGGATGTTGACAGCCACACACAGGATCTGACTCCTTTCTCACGGATGCTGACACAGGGCAGGAGGATCTTCCTGCAGATATCCAGTCCCTCAGTGCTGAAGGTGTCAGAGCAGGAGACTCACAGGCTTCATAATGGCAGATTTGGGAAGGAAGAGGTTGTGTTATGGTGAAGGGAAATTAGAAGGCCGGACTAAGAATTTGGGTAATGGCTTGACCCTCTTGAGCTAGCACAAATCAAGGATTATTCTGTTGCCATCCAGTGAGTTATGTGGCTGTAAAACCAGTACAAGTGGAGAAACAAGCTCTACCTCTTCCTGACGCTGTGTCAGTGAAAAACACTTTGACTTGTTTTGTCTGTGCCACCCTGATATTTACCACCATAACTGCTTCCTCTGACTTTTTTTTATTACTGGTTCACTTTAAGCTGCTCTATATAGACACACAATATTACCTTTAATGTGCAAGATCATCCCTCGGTCAACACATCATTCATGGTGAGATGACATCCGGGCAAAATGGGGTATTTGCACTTCTCCCTTTCCTGTCTTTTACTTCCTACCAAGCATGGGATATACATGGAGATAACACACTGGACCAGATCCTTATCCTGGTTGCAGCCTTGGCATTGATCTGGATTTACACAGATGTAGCAGAACAGAGCTGAGCTTGCTGTCTGTCTCTTTTTCTTGCACACACATCACGATTTGAGATTTTGTTCTGACTTCAAAGCGAATGCAGGATGTAGATTAATATGCTCTACCTCAAAGGAAGTTGTCACCAGGCACACAAAGTGCTTCTTCTTTTATGATAACTCATAATTTATCAAAGAAAATCAAATCAATTTGTTGGTAAAAGAAACATGTTTTTCATGAATTTAGACCGCGACGAAGGTTTCGATGACACAGCAAGAGAAGGCTGAATTAATCAGACTTGGCATCTAACACTCAGTGGGGAAGAGCTCAAAGCTCAGCTGGAACGTTTATTCTCCTGGGATCTCAGTCCCCAGATGGCAGCTTTGTCCCCTGGTGTCACTTGCCCTCTCCTCCCTTCTCCCTGCTGCTCTTTGCCCTCTGAAGATCAATAACTGCATGGGGTGGATGTAAAACTCGAGTACATCCTGGTGCAAATAACTGCTCGGGGTAGAGGGCACTGGAGATGGAGCCAGGAGCTGATGTCTGCAGAGCAGCCAATGTCCCTGTGCTTCCAGGGTGGTGTCCCTTTCCACAGGCACAAAAATGAAGGCCAATTTCATAACATACCCAGAAGCAGTCCCTCAAAGCTGGGCAGAGCTTTTCTCCCACTTCTCGCTGTTTCAGATTCAGGGTTTCCATCAGTGACCTCTCTATTTAGTTCTCAATGAAGGAACTTTCTACAAACACAAAACAAACAAAAAAGCTGGAAGAAGAAGAATAGGACAGATGACGCCATCAAATGAAAGGAAGAGCAGAGCAGCATCCTACAGCTTAAATAGAAAGGTGATAGCTAAAATAGTCATGTCTAGTGCACATCCAATCCCAGGGCTGCATCCCAAGGGACATTGTGTGCAGACAGATAATACAAAGATTGTTATGAACAAGGATTACTTCACCACCTCCTGCAGCCACTTCAGAAGAGAGTTAAAGGTAAGACTTTAAAAGTGCCTGGAAAAATTTTAGCATGTCTGAGGGCAAAAAGTGTTATATTTATAAACCAACAGAACTGAAAGTGCTGGGGTTGGAAGAAAGATACCGAGTCCCAGTCCCAGGGCAGGTTCAGATAGAGCTTAACTATTCCTGATGCTTTTTAACCTGTTTTTTTCCAACCTCTGAACTCTCCAGCAATTAAGTTGGTACCCCCTTCCTAGGACAGATCCAAACAGGGACTGCCAGGAGGCAGCAGGGAGCAGACCCACCTGCTTTGTTGCAGAAGAAGTGTTTAACTGTGCACAAGAAATCTGGGCTGGACTACCTGTGCTCAGGGTCCCAGACCATTTCATTTACCAACACAGGTACAGCTTTTTTCTAATAAAGCCTTTTTATATTTGCAAGCAATGTTCCCACGTTTTTAGCAAAATTTCTTTGTAGTTCTAATGGATCTTTCTCTGGCTTGGAGGACCAGAGATGGGGCAAAAGATTTGCTCACACCTTTAGTTCAGTATGCCATTTTTAGAAAGGCTTCATTTTTTCTGTTGAGACCACCTGATAAGTAGTTGGCAACACTGGGCAGTATTGCTGGAGTCTTGATAAGCTTAAATCTAACAAATGCACACATTCTTGAGATCTCTATAATTGAAAGAGTCTGGTTACAGCAATCTAAGAGAAGAAAGGATGATTTTCCCTGCTGGCGTGGTTTTATGTAATTGTATTATTACTTGCTCCTTTTTGAAACTAAGTCAAATGAAATGTGCCCTCTCATGATGCATTTTTAACATGCTGATATAATTCCTTAAGTACAGTATTCATGGCACCAAAATGCTCTTCAGTATTAATTACTGTGACAGTGACACAGACTTTTTTTGTTAAATGCCTTTGCAGCTTAGCTGGTCAAGGCTCCTTTTCATCATTCATACTCTGCTTTCTCCACAGCAACTCCTGCTAAGCTTGTGATGCAGACTGAACTTAGCAGATGGGCCAGGTTACATCATGGAAGAGCAGAAATACAAAACTCCTAAGCTCCAAAGCCTGCTCTGGAGACAGACACGATGTAAGATCCTTGTCAGGGTGAGCATAAACCACATCCTCTTAAATATGTTCTTATTAATAAGAAGTAACAAGACCAGCTGTAATTTATATGCGCCGGTTGGTCATGATTTTCTTTGTACAAGCAGCCAACATATGCTTTCAGTCTAACATCACCTAGTTCAAAGAAGACAATAAAAAAGGACAAATGTCAAAGGACCATGAACATCAGCTCAGCAAGTGTGTCTTGTCTGTAGCAGGCAGGGGCTGTGCCAAGGTTTCAGGGACAGCCTCTTGCCACAGGCAGCGATCTGGAGCTGCAGAGGAGTGGTGTGTGGAAGACAAGATGCTGTAATTTTGGCCAGAGCCTGGAGCAGCTTCTCTGCCCTTCCATGATGGTAATCACTACTGTGCAGTTCTTCAACTTCAGGCAGTAGTAATAAGGCCAAGATCAGTTTTGTGCCAAGATCAGTTTTGTTTGTTTTAAAATGGGAGTTCAAGTCTCCTCACTATTTTCCTTCTGCAAGATCAAGCCTGCTGATTATCTTTCACTTGTCTGGGCTTGGGACTTCAGCCATTCACTTTTTGGTTCCCCAGTTCAAGTTTCTAGTCTGTGATTATTTGTGGCAAGTCTTCCTTCAAAAACATCCCCATTTACACATAGTAATGATGTTTGTATTCTTCTACCTCCTCTCTGGGCTTCATTTCAATGCTCAAGTGTTGCTTAAAGCAACAAACAACATGCAGATATGTTAAAAAATCTTGGATGTTTTGTTCTCCTCCTTTCTCTGTGCTGGTGTTGATTTGCCTTGGGAAAATATTCGCCTCCTGACTTTGTCTTTCAACATGTTTAGCAGTGTCTTCCAAATTGCCCTGTGTGAGGGTGAAAGGCATAATCTCTGTCTTATTAAAGCTCAGATCTCTCAGAGGGGTCTCTTTCCCTCAGCTGAACCAGTTGATGCTTTCAGAGACAGGCAGCACCCTGGGGCATGGCAGCGAGGAGAGAGTGAAATTTCAGCATCGATGTATCTAAGAAGTGAGTAAACAAAGCAGTGCCCAAATAACATGTCAGAACTCCATTTTCTCGGGTTTATCTTTGGCTGGACCACTGCAAAGCATTTCTAATTCTGCAGTATAAATGCCAGGCAGTTCAGGAATAGCTCCCAAGCATTTTCAGTGATGCCAGGGCTATCAAACGTGAACAGAGTTTTAGGGAAAATCTGGGTGTTGCATATGCCCACCATGTCAGGCTCAGAAGTTCCACTGAACTAATCCTTCTGAATGTAGTCAGTCATGCCAAAATGCTTTCCAGACAGAGATGAAGAATCAGGAGAAAAAATGTAAATAAAAACTGTAGCATGCTAATCTCCTCTCTTCAATCTACACCCCTTTTTATACACATCCACTTTAAAATTTTTGTTCCTAAAATGCTTCTAAGTTACGAAAAGCTCCTGCCAACAGCACAATCTGATTCTGCAGAATAAATATTAAAAGAAAAAAAAAAAGCAAACCAGAGTAAAAATACCAACTTTGTTTACAGCAATGACCCTTCCACGCCTCTTACACCCCGTGTTCCTTGTACCCCTTTGTGCCATCCACCTTCTCCTCAAGAGGACAAAGTAAGGAAGCATGTCTGTGACCCAGACTGTAAAAGTCAAAACCACCAAGCAGCTTTTAAGCAGTGAGCTGCTTTTTCCAATCTCGAATGCAAGAAGGTCATTTGCAGTCCTCAGGGTTCTGAGATTATTTATGAAGCAACAGCCACTACACTCATTGTACCTCCTGCTCTCAATGGGACTCATCGTTCAGAGCTGTTGAGCAGTTGGGAACAATTACAGAGGATAAACTGAATGAAATATGTGATGCTGTGAATGTGTCAAGATTTCAACCAGTGGAATTTACATACATGAATAAATATTGAATACTGTTTAGTGATGGCACTCCTGCATAGCCTCTGCTCTGAGCATCCTGCAGTGTAAAAATAATCTCTACCTTTATTATCAGTAACCAGCCCTAACAGCAAGCAAGAAGCAGCTTCAAATCTACTCAAGACAAAGGGGGAATTAGGAGATGTATCTCCATTAGCTTGTGCAAAGAGTAAAAGCTCCCTCTTAGCCTCCTTTTTCAGCAGGGAGAGTAAGTGGACCATAGTTTTCTCTTTGCCTAAATTTAGACTATGAAAAACAGAAACATAAGCACGTTGTGGATTAAGATAAATTCCCCCAAGATGTTGTTGTAGAAGTATTAGGACCAAAAAAAAAAAAGGGGATTCTAAAAGTCAACTGAGCATAGCTGTTATTCACAGAAGAGGAGCGTTCTCCAGACACAGAATGATTTCACAATCCTGGCTGGGGCCTCAGTGTTCAGGGAGGCTCATTTCCACCATGACTCAAGCCCCAAATAACTCTTTTGCTCAGCCAAGCACTTCCTTGGCTTGCTGAACCTGGCTAAATGTCCATCGGGTACGAACGTAACATCTCAACCGGAATCACCCAGACACGTGCCAGGAAAGGCACCCAAACTTTCCCCAAAAAGCATGTGGATTGTAAGATGGAAAGCCTCGTGGGGTTTCAAAAGCTCACAGCTTTTCAAAGGATGGAATTCTGCCTACAGCTCCTTGTCCAAGCTGAAGTGGCAATGGGTTGCTTTTCATTTTAGGCTCAGTCACAGACACAAATTTCCCTGACTCCTTCCATCACAAAGAGAGTTTCAATATGAATGTGTTCAGTGTCCCAGGCCAGAGTGCTTCCCAGCATTGTAAGCTTAGCAATAAGAGAAATAAGAGTAATATGTAGAAGAAAAGGACAAAAATGAATCAGATTTTATGATAAAGATCACACGATCCCACTTCAGGGCAGTGTTGCTGTTCAGGGTAAGCTGGAGAACATTCCTGATATAAAAGCAGCCAGTCAGTAGTGGCCAAGAAATGACTTAAACAAATGCCCAGAGGGCTGAAAATGGCTTGAAACCAGTTTCTAAAAGAGGTGTGTCCCTTTAAAAGGCAGAGAAATACATTTGCTGTTTCTGAGTACTTGGATAGCTCTTGACCATTTTGGAGGGAGCTTTAGCCCAAGTACAAAGTTAGGCACTTGTGTACAAGTTGTCCTAAATGAAGAGCTGTGGGTTTGGTCCAAGGCTCTGCCATGTGCCTCCTGCAAAAAGAAGTCCTAATTCTTGCATCCAGCTGGGGATTTAGAGTGCTCTGGGGAAAATGATTCTGCACCTCTCCCATCCCATCCATCCCTGCTCCTTTACCTCCTGCAGGTTCTTCAGTGCAAGGTTTGTTTCTTGTGATGAGCCCCAGCTCTTGCAGGAGCTCTTTGCCCACGAGCCTTTCCCGTTCCTGGGGACAGCAGGGTAAGATGGGTGGATGGAAACATTTGCTCTTTCCTGCTTTTCCTCCCTTTCACATCACAATGCCAGTCATAAGGCTCTGACAGACACATTATGTTCTCTTAGTCATCTCTTGCTAAAACATTAATTCATCAATTGCTATTGTTTGGTCCTGCTATTAAATGCAGTTAATTGCAAGAGCTGATGAAGCAATGCAGTTGGGTTCTCTGCCCTGCTGGTGCTTGCAGACCTCTGAGGAGCCCACCAGCACCAGCCTCTGGGCTACACCAACCTCTGCCCTGGCAGCAGCTCTTGTAGAGGCAATAAATGGTTTTTAGCCACAGATTGGAGTTTCCTGCAAAAATCCTCCCAAAAGATGACATGATATCTCCTGGCCTGTGAACTGCAAGGTGAAAAACACCCACATTGCTGCTTTGTCCATCAGATGTGTCACCTGCAGGTTTAAACATGGAAGTATTGGTTTATCTTACCCCAACTTATATTTAAAGAGGATATCCTCATCACACCTCTAAACAACAATTTTCCTATGAGCCATGTTACCTCTCTGGTTAAAAAAAAAGTATTTTTTGTCCTTTTTCTTCTCCAAATGAGCATGGAGGTTAAGGAAATTTCTGTTTCCACTGGTAGCTATAATGCTTAGATACATGTATTTTATAGATACATTTTGCTGTGTGACCTTCAGCTTCAGCAGGATGGACATGGCCTGATTTTTGTGCCAGAGTTGCACAATGGATCAGCAAGAGCTGGTGAGGGTCTGGACAGCTTTGCATCCCCCCACTTTAACAAAACCAGGAACATCAGGAAAAGCACCCATTTGATTCCTGGGCTGGGAATATTAACAAGTCCCAGGTAATTATTCAAGTTTCTAAAGGACTTCCTAGCAACCTGTGGGTCTGGGGATTTCTTTCCATTTTAATGAACGTTTGGTTGGGTAGAATCCAAAGGCAATTTACGGAGTGAAACTTCCTACTTGCTACAAGCTATTGGCATTTTCATGTTCTGTTTATATGTCAGCTGGATGCTCAGAAGTATTCTTTAGGTTTTGAGGGAGAGGTGTGCTGTTTTAGAAGCAGAGTTTTCACAGAGGAGTGCTCTGTATTTCTGAAAATCACCTCTCTAAGGGGTTTTAATGTGCACACACAAATAATGGCATCCAACCCCACTGAAATCACTGTATTTGTAAATCTTGGCCAAGTCTGCTTAGTAAATACTTTAATGCTGTTTTCGTTTTTCTTTCTTTTTTTTTTTTCTTCTGTATTCTGACACATGCAACCACCATCTATGTTAGACTATAGAGACAAAAGGTTATACGGGCCACACACTGGATCTTTCACCCCTCGTATTTCCTTTCATCCCAGTCTGGTCCAAAACAGGCTTGGAACACATTTGCATGATGGTGTCTCACCCTGCCTGGAGTCTATTCTGTCACTATTCTGGCAACAAGCAGAGCTGTCAATCTGGCACTTTATACCAGCTCGGGGTACACATAAAAATGTATAAACAGCGAGATAGAGAAACTTCTTTCGGCATTTATTTAGCAGATAGATAGGATGGGAGATGCCCTGTTCATTTCAGTGAGCAATATGCATTTTATGACCTTCTCATGATGGTTTTATGCCTATTGTGATGGGTTTGTCTTTTTTATCAAATAAAGAAAATCTAATGTAAAGAGTTAACATTCAAATAACATTTAAAACTGAGATAAAGTGACAAAGCTCTGCTGGGCTGATGTTATGACTGACATTTTGTCCTTTGTTGGGAGGGGCAAAAGGACAGAAATGCAAAGGAAAAGAAAGGAAATAATTTCCTATCTTCCATTTAATTATGGAGACTCTGTCAATTAGTGTCACAACTCATCATTTTAAGGGTAGGCCCCTAAAGCTGAAACAACAGCTCCTCTCTGAGCATCACTTGCTGCTGTTGACAACCTCCACATGCTACCTGGTGTCTGCATGGAAGACTTGGATCCAGAGGCTCCCTGGGTGGAAGAAATGGTTTTTTTTCATAGCACTGTGCTACTCCACGGTTCTGCAGAGTGGAAGAAGCTAACCTCAGTTCAAAACTTCATTTTTACCCCTGGCTTCTTGGACAAGTGGCTATTCCTACCTTTAAAATGGAGGTGAGGATGCCTGGCTACGAAAGGGTGAAATGATGATGACACTAGAGATATTGATAACTCTGGAAAAAGTGATATTGATCCATGCATTTTTCCCTCCTCCCCTGCTTTCATAATTGAACAGTTATGAAATAAAGTGTTCTTTCCCCCTTCTGTACTTGAAACACGGTGATTTATCAACATAGACAGTCTGAGGCCCAGCAGATAAAATGCAAAGTGTGAACTGAAGTAAATAACTGAAGTTCACAGCATGAACTAAATCACATTTTATTATCTTTAATAATTCAATTGCTTCTTAGCATGAGAAGCAGAGATCAGGATGCATTCAGGAGCTCTAAACCTCCCTCTCCTTTGTATGGCTTTAGTCTTTCTCCTCCCTCTCCTGGGGAGCCATCCTTCACTGCATGGAAAATCAGAGATCTAAACTGACCCTCCTCAGGAACCAGCTCCGGGATGTGGCAATTTCAGGATTCCTCACAGAGCAGCTCATTAGGGAATCTAAGTTGGAAATTTAATCTCTTTGGGCTGCTTCTGTAATGGAGGGGGAGGCAGGACTCCCCAGTGAGGCATTCAGATCTCACACACCCCAAATTCTACCCCAGCAGGTGCATTTTTCTCTCTGACATGGAGAGCATCTAAGGCACTTCAGGACATCCCACCAACAAGTTGACATTCTTGGCAAGATCAAAAATCATCTTTTCTCCTGCCATTCTCCCAGTAGTTTATTAACTAATATCAGCTGTGATTTCCATTTTGAATCTGGCTGACCCTGAAGATTCTCTTAGTGTTTCAATGCATTCTTTCCTCTCCAGCAGACCATCTCTAATGTGTTCAATCCTCTTCAATAAATCAGTGTCTCCTGCATGGGTCAATTCAGACTGAAGTCTGCAGCTGTATGCAGGCTGGATGGCAGTAGAACTTCTCACCTGGTTCTTCCATAGTCCCTCCAGAGAGGCAAATCACGTGGGAATTAAAAGCACACTGGATGAAAAACTGTGGGCTGTAGCTCATTAGCAGAGACCATGACTAAATAACTTGCTGCAGGAATTTAAGCACAGAGGAGTTTTCTCACTTTCTACTAATTCTCACTCCTGAATCCTTCATTTTTGTGTTCTACTACCCTCAAGTCAATTATAAGATCCCCAAAACCACAGATAAATAATCACAGGAAATGTTTAATAAACTGACTTTCACCTTTCAGCACCAGAAAGAATCACCACATTAAACTTTATTTATGATCACTGAACATTTAAACACTTCTACTGCAAAAGTTTCCATTTTTTATGTTTAGGAATTGGTTCAATTCTTGTTCCTAGAAAAAAAAAACTGTATTGGGCAAACCAATTACTTAGAATGACTGACTTTTGCACCAACAGGAAAAAAAGGGAAGAAGGGGTTATGGCACAATATATTTGGGAAAATCCTCTGTCTTGCAAACCAAGAACTGCAAACTTTAATTCAACTGCTCTCTCAAAAGGCTTTACAATTTCATACACAAATGTATTGGCAGTGTCTACTGAATGAATATGAGGATGATTCTTTTAAAAGAGTTTCCTGGAAAATGCCACCTTTGGTTGATGTTTTTCTTTTCCAGGAATTCTGAGAGTTTACACAAAAGATTCAGTGGAGCTACACACACAGAGAAGTGAACGTGTTATTTTCAAACCACTCTGCTGCTACTTTCTCACCATTTTATACTTTTTACTCAGCCATTCCGATCATCTTTTCATTATCAGACAAATCCTTAAGAATTTCCTCTGGCGACTTATCCGCTGCAACAAGAGAATGTTTTCCTTGAGCAAGGATGAATCAACATTAGGTAAAAGCTTCAGGATTTTACTGAGGCTTTAAAAGGCTGGAAAGTACCAAGCTAAAGCACATGTGTCTTTTCAGCCTCATTCTCCTTTCACCTACCATGTTTAATGCAGTCACCCTCATTTTACATCCACTGCTCCAAAAAGAAAAGCTTGTAGAGGTGCCAAGTGTTTGTAAATCCAGCTGAAGTCATTAGACTGAAGAATCTCAGCAGTTCTGAAACTCGAGGTGTGTCTTCCTTCCTTCTGCTTCCCTGATTGCTAGAAAGGAGGTCTCCAGACTTGTAATATCTGCTGCCTTATGAGCATCTCCCAGCACGCAGACTGGGACCTGGGCACAGCTGCCATCCTAAACCAGGTGTTCTTAAAGCCAGTGCAATTGTTTGGGGTGTGCTCTCACCCACAAACCCTTTCTTTTCATGGGATTGGACAGCTCATCGACAAAAGCCAGGTCCAAGTTCTGCCAAAGCTGGTTTCCATGTAGGCTGCTCCTGTGTCTGCTGCCTGTGTCTCAGGGCGGAGCAAAGGAACAGCCCTGGAGCTGCTGGAATTGCAACAAGGACTGGGAAGAGGTGAGTCTCTCCATCCTCTCCTGCCCACTGAATTACCAGCAACAGATGAATTCTTCCCTCTGACGGTTTCTTTCCACTCACATCAGTGGCAGCTTTTCTCCTTCACAGAATTGCTCATCTCCCCAGTCCTAATGCATCTTTTCTTCCCCAGCTCACCTTCCTCTAAGGAGAAAATTATTGCAGTGATGAACAGATTTCCCAAGCAAGGTGTACTCAAAAGCAGCATAGAGGCTGAAAAGTTGCATTATGCATTAGGCATTGTGATATTTTAACAGGGCTCAGTATCACTTTGCTTCCAATCACCCAGAGATCCAGCTATTCTTCTGCACTGGGAGCACCAGTAAATATTTGATCTGTTCAATCTGCAGTCAGCCAGCCAGCCAAACAAGGACTGACTGTTCCACCAGTCTCCTTATTTTCTTATCCCATGCTCTTTGGAGGGATTCTTAAGTCAACAGACTGTCTCTCCCTCACTTCTTCCCTCCTTCTCTCTCAGATAATGCATCTCAGCCCTGATTTCACTGTTAAACTCCATGGCATGCTGGAAAATGCCAGCCACAGATGTTGACTCCACTCCATTATATCGCATGCACATAACAAATTCCTCACCAAAAAATTTCTAGGGTTGCATTATAACTTATCCCATAATGTAGGAGAGGAGTTAAAGCATGGGAATGGGAGCTCAAGAATTCTCAGACACACAAATATCCCTGTGCACAGACCCTTTGAGCTGTTCCTTAGCATGGAGAAGCGTTTATACTCTTAAGTTGTGGTAGGAGTGCTAATAATTTCCCACAATACAAATTCCCCACAGTACAAATTTAGCAATTCATTCTCCTTTGAGTGGTCAAAAGCAGCTCAGCAACTGTAAGATTTTATAATTAAAGAGTTGGAATAAGGCTTGAGAGAGGTAGGCTGATTTCTCTTCTTCAAACTTGCATATTCTCGAAAAACACTTCACTTCCCCAGACAATGCTGGCTGATGTGACTCGTGATTTTGAATGTTCCTCTTGACATACACAGATTTTCAGAGATTGCTAAGCACCTGGAAAGTTAAATCCCTGCCTGGCAGCTGCAGGCATCCACTAGGGTAAAAATGAAGAAGTTCAAAACATCTGGGCATTGGAGGTGCCACATCAGCACCAGAGCAGCTCTGCCCAGCAAAGTATTAAATGTGCCATTGAATTAGGACCTGCAAAGCATCCAGGCTCCATCTGTACCCATAAATAAACTCACAGCTTCATGTCCTGGCCTGGCCTGCAGTGACCCACATGGCTGCACTGTCCCTGGGGTGTTTTTTGGCTCATGCTCTCTGTCCCTGTCCCTGTCAGGGGTTTGTGCACCTGGCCAAGGGCAGGAAGCAATTTGGACAGAGCCACTCTGAGACTGGAAGAAGAAAAGAGGGGAAAAGGGGTTTAGCAGTTCAGGTATGAAGTGTGTTACTGATCCTGGCTTCAAGTGAGAGAGCAGTCCTTTCTTGTCACCAGCTTCAGCCACAGCCACCATCCACAGGCTTGGGCATGGGCTTCTGGAGCCCAGGGAGTCTCAGTGGGCATCCAGAGGTGATGGATCAGGATGTTCTCTTTGGAATATTCAAGCAGGGCCAAACAAGAGGTGGTGAGGTCAGAATGGCAAAGAAAGAGGTGTTGAGGTCAGAAAATACATCTGGGCCCAGATCAAGGATTTTAGGTCTTTACCCTCCTCAGAAGAGACTTTAATGTTCGTGTTTCTGCTGTCTCTCTGTTCCCTCTCTGTGAAGGAACAAGCCCTAAATAAATAAATAAACAAACAAACAAACAAATAAATGAATGAAGCCTCTGATACTTTCTATCAGGAGACTAAAAGTTAAAAAGCTGGGAGATGTTACATGTACAGACAGCTGGTACATTCTTTCGCTGTCAGCTCTCTCCAGCAATCAATATTATGAAATGTTATGATTATTATCAAATATCATTATGTTAATTTTGAAGCTGTTATGAGTCCCATCTACTGCTGTCATTACACTTTGAATAAATGATCTGAGTTTTAAAAAATAACAAAAAAAAAAA